>PVJI01012437.1:0-51717 GCA_004026765.1 Micronycteris hirsuta | reverse complement strand
AGCAAATGTGAATGGGATTGTTTTCTTAAATTCCCTTTCTGTTCATTATCAACATGTAAAAATGCCACTGATTTATGGATATTAATTTTGTATCCTGCTACTTTACTGAATTCATTTATCAGTTCTAGTAGTTTCTTGGTGGAATCTTTGGGGTTCTCTATGTACAGTATCATGTCATGTGTAAATAAAGACAGTTTTACTTTTTACTTTCCAATTCAGATGCCTTTTATTTCTTCTTCTTGGCTAATTGCTGTGACTAGGACTTCCAGTACTGTGTTAAATAAGAGAGGTGAAACAGGACATCCCTGTCTTGTTCCTGATCTTAAGGAGAATGCTTGTAGTTTTTGCCCATTGAGTATGGTCCTGGCAGTGGGTTTGTCATATATGGCCTTTATTATCTTTAGGTATGTTCCATCTGTTCCCACTTTGCTGAGAGTTTTTATCATAAATAGGTGCTGGATTTTATCAAAATCTTTTTCTGCATCTATTCATAAAATCATGTGGTTTTTATCCTTCATTTTGTTTATGTGGTGAATCATATTTATTGGTTTGTGAGTGTTGTACCAACCTTTGCATTCCCAGAATAAATCCCACTTAATCATGGTGTATGATCTTTTTGATTTATTGCTGTATTCAATTTGCTAGTATTTTGTTAAGGATTTTAGTATTTGTGTTCATCAGTGATATTGGTCTATAATTTTCTTTCCTTGTAGTGTCTTTGTCTGGTTTTGGAATTAAGATAATGCTGACCATGCAAATGAGTTTGGGAGCTTTCCCTCCTCTTGAGTTTTATGTAATAGTTTAAGAAAGAGAGGTGTTAGTTCTTCTTGAAATTTCTGGTAAAATTTAACTGTGAAGCCATCTGCTCCAGGGTTTTGTTTGTTAAGAGTTTTCTGATTACTGCTTCAATTTCATTAGGTGTAATCTGTCTATTCAGATTCTCTGATTCTTCCTGATTTATTTTTCAAAGATTGTATGTTTCTAGGAATTTGTCTATTTCATCCAAGTTGTTCAATTAATGGCATATAATTGTTCATAATATTTTCTTATAATCCTCTGTATTTCTTTGGTGCCAGTTGTTATTTCTCCTCTTTCATTTCTGATTTTATTTATTTGGGTCTTTCTCTTTTTTTCTTGAAGAATCTGGTTAAAGGTTTGTCACCATTGTTTATCTTTTCAAAGAACCAGCTCTTGGATTCATTGATCTTTCATATGTTTTAGGCACTATTATTATTTCCTTCCTTCTACTCACTTTGGGCTTTGTTTATTGTTCCTTTTCAAGTTCCTTTAAGTGTGAGGTTAGATTGTTTTTTTGTTTTTTTTTTATCTTTTTCTTGTTTTCTTGAGATAGGCCTGTAATGCTATGAATTTCCCTCTTAGGGTTGCTTTCCTAGTGTCCCACAGATTGTGGATTGTTATGTCCTCATTTTCATTTGTTTCAAGGTATCTTTTGATTTCTTCCTTGATCTCATTGTTGACCCATTCATTGTTTAATTACATGTTAGTTAGCTTCCATGTCTTTGCATGTTTTTCAGTGTTCTTCTTGTCATTGATTTCTAGTTTCATAGCCTTGTGGTGAGAAGAGGCTTGATATAATTTCAATCTTCTTAAATTTATTGAGACTTGTTTTGTGTTCTAGCATGTGGTCTATCCTAGAAAATGTTCCATGTGCACTTGAAAAGTATGTATATTCTGCTGCTTCATGGTGAAATGCTCTGAAGATATCTATTAAATCCATTTGATGTAGTGTGTCATTTAAGGTCACTATGTCCTTGTTGATTTTCTGCCTGGAAGATCTATCCATTGAAGTCAATGGCATGTTAAAATCCCCAATTAAGATTGTATTTCTGTTGATCTCTCCTTTTATGTCCATCAAGATTTGTTTTACATATTTAGGTTCTATACTGAGTATGTAAATGTTTAATAGGGTTATATCCTCATGTTGGATTTTTCCCTTTGTCATTATGTAGTGTCCTTCTTTGTCTTTTACTATGCCTTGATTTTAAAGTCTATTTTGTCAGATATAATTATTGATACCCCAACTTTTTTTTCTTTTCCATTTGCATGAAATATCTTTTTTAATCCCTTTACTTTCAGTCTGTATCTTTTGATCTGAGATGGGTCTCTCGGAGATAGCATATATATGGGTCTTATTTTTTTATCCGTTCAGCTACCCTATGTCTTTTGGTTGGAACATTTAAGCCATTTACTTTTAAGGTGATTATTGATAATACATATGTAGTGCCATTTTATTGTTAGACTGTTTTCCTCTGTATTTTTTTTTCCTTTCTCTTTTTCTCTTCTTAAAGCAAGCCCTTTAACATTTGTTGCAATTCTGGTTTGGTGTTAACAAACTCCTTAAGCTTTTTCTTGTCTGGGAAGCTCATTATTTCTCCTCCAATATTAAATGGTAGGCCTGCTGGGTAAAGTAGCCTTGGTTGTAGGCTCTT
Source organism: Micronycteris hirsuta (assembly GCA_004026765.1). Lineage (NCBI taxonomy): Eukaryota > Metazoa > Chordata > Mammalia > Chiroptera > Phyllostomidae > Micronycteris > Micronycteris hirsuta. Next base: position 49,267 of record PVJI01012437.1, on the reverse strand, counting down.
GGTTTTCATACCTTGAATATTTCATGCCACTTCCTCTGACCTGACATGTTTCTGATGAGTAATCAGATGATAATCTAATTGGTGCTCCCTTGTAGGTAACTACTGTCTTTTCTCTTTGGCTGTTAGGGTTCTCTCCTTATCTTTAAGCCTTATCATTTTAATTATGATGTGTCTTGGTGTAGGCCTCTTTGGGTCCAACTTATTTGGGACTCTCTGAGGTTCCTGGACTTGGGCAACTTTTTCTTTCACCAGATTAGAGAAGTTTTCAGTCATTATTTCTTCAGATAGTTTCTTGATTCTTAATTGCTCTCTTCTCCTTCTGATATTCCCATGATGCAGATGTTGTTACATTTCATGTTGTCCAAAATGTTTCTTACTCTCCTCATTTTTAAAAATTATTTCTTCTCTTTGTTGTTCTGCCTGATTGTTTCTACCTTGTCTTCCAAAATAGTTATTCAATCCTCTACTTCATCTAACCTACTCTTTATTCCTTCCAGTGTTTTTTGTTTCAGATACTGCATTCTTTATTTCTAACTAATTTTTTTATGGTTTTTATGTGTTTTTTCATGCTGCTGAATATCCTTATAATCATAACTCTAAACTCTGTATCTGATAAATTGCTTACCTCCATTTCATTTCATTTCATTAGTTCTTCTGGATAATTCTCTAGGTCTTTCATTTGGGATCTGTTTCTTTGTCTTCCTATTTTAGCTGCTTCTTTGCATTTTTTGCCTTAGATGTTAAACTAATCAGTCATTAAACTGATTTCCTGTTAATCTAATCAATCTGTAATTAATAGTCAGGCTTAAGCACCACAGGGAAGGGCAGATTCTTTCAGGCAGGGCTATTGCTTCCCCTCGGGTTGATGCCATTCATAGAGGAATGCCTGCATGAGATGGCTCATGCAGTATGGGGAATAATTCAGCACATGGATCCCGGAGGCTGTTCCCTCAGTTCTCTCCCCAAAGCCACCAACCCCAAACTGTCCTTAAGAGTCTCTGGTTCACTCTGCCCTCCCTTTTCCAGAACTCAGGGTAAGTGGCTGCAAATGAAATTTTGTGATCCAGCCCTTTAAGAGGCTATCTGTGTCCCCAGCCATCTCTCCCTGGCAGACAGAAACCCTGCTGCTTTTCACAGCTGGATGTTATCTGGGTTCCTTTCCAGCTCTGGTGTTGTAGGTTGGGGAGCCCAGCTTGGGGTTTAGACCTCACACTTCTCAGGGGGAACCCTCCGGCCCCAGCCACTGAAGTATCCCTCTGGCACTTCACCTGCCACCTGTGGGAGCCCAGACAGCCCTCTCATGTCTCCTCCTCACTCTCTACCAGTCACATTGTGGTGAAGTGTTCTCTTGTTTGTCCGTGGTTAAGAGGCTTCTCTCCAGCTGCTGTTCAGTTGGTTATTCAAGATGATTTCTCTACAACTTAGTTGTCATTCCAGATTGGTCCTGGGAAGAGGTTAGTGTAACTTGTACTTACTCCCCCACCATCTTGGATCTTGAGTAAAATTCTTTTATCTTTTCACTATTCAATTGGGTGTCTTCCTCTACATTTTCTTCCACATCATTCATTTAGCTCTGCTTCTCTACTCTGCTGTTGATTTCCTCTAATGTGTTCTTATATTTTTCAATTCTGACTGGTTCTTTTTTTAGAATTTCTAGCTCTTTGTTGAGGTTCTGAGTTCATTTTTTTTCCCTAAGTTCATTAAAAACATTCTTATAACCAGTGCTTTGAACTCTGTGTCTGGTAGACTGCTGTCTCCATTTCCTTTAGCTCTTTTCCTTGAGTTTTGTCCTGTTCTTTTATTTGGAATATTTGCCTCATTTTGGCTGCCTTCATGTATTTGTTTCTATGTATTAGGTGGAAAGGCTACATCTCCCAGTCTTGGTAGAGTGACCTTAAATAGTAGGCATCCTTTAAGGCTCAGTGGTACAGTCTCTGTGTTCACTTGAGATTGGTGCTCCAGGAGTATCCATCAAATGGGTTGTGTTGTGTCCTCCTGGTCTAGTTGAGCCTTGACTGCTATTGGCCCATTAGTGGGTGGGACTAACCCTCAGGCTGACTGGCTGTGACTACAGTAGATAAGCTGTTGTGTGAGGACTTACTCCACAGAGCAGGAATTACTTTAGTGGGGCTATGGTGCTAGTGGAGTCTTCCCTTTGAATGTTTCATTTGTGGAGTTGTGATCTGAATCCATGTACTGGGTGTGTTGGTTCTGGAAGCTCTTGAGAGAGGCTCTGGTATAGGCCAAGGTCTGCTGCCATTTGTTCCTGGCTAGAGAATGCCTAGTAGGAGCTACAAAGTTATCTGTGGTTGGTTGCCGCTTGTGCTGGGCTTGGAGGCACTTGCAAGAGGCATGTTATGAACTGAAGCCAGGGGGCCACTAATGCCATGCATGAGACCTTTGGTGGGTACCACAATGTGAGCTAAAGCCAGCTGCCTCATATGCTGAGTTGATGGCTGCTTAGTTGAAGCTACATACCAGAGCAACACTGGCTGCAGATAATGCTAGGTTTAGGGTCACTTGATGGGAGTTATAATCCAAGTTAAGGCTGGTTGCCCCTAGTGCTAGTGTTGGGGTTGTTTAGCAAGAGGTACTGAGCATACCATAGTCAGCTGTTCTTGTTTCAGGTATGTGAACCTTTGATCTTAGCAAAGTCTACAGTGTGAGCTAAGGTGAGGCTACTTGTGTGGAAAAGGTGGTGGAAGAGATTTGTCAGGGCATGTGAGCTGGGCTGGGTCTCAAGGAATCACCAGGGTGGGTGCTTAGCCAGGTTAATGGAGAGTATACAGTTTGCACCCACCTGCACCTACTAGTTTGGTGCGGGAAGGCCTCAGGAAAGAAGCAATGGCACCTGCTAGAGCCTCTGTCACCCAAGAGAGGTGCCCTGATCCCTTCCCTTTCAACCCTGAAGCCAGTCAATTCAGTTCCTCCATGTCCCTGGCACTGTTCAAGGTGCCACCCCCACACTGGAGCCCAGGGCAAATAAGGCTGTAAATCTCTATGCAAGCCCTCAAGAGAAATGCCTGCAATTCCAGCAGCCCTTCATCTCACTTGGATGCAATCCCCACAGGTTTTCATAGCCAGATGTTATGGGAACTCTTCCTGGCACTGGTACCCTGAGCAAGGGAGGTGGGGGAATGGGAACAGTTGCTCCTCAGGGCGTACCTCTGCAGCTAAGGTATCCCTCCTGTTTCTTAATCACAACATGGGTGCAGAACCTATGTTCTGTGTAGTAGGCATTCTGTGTCTCTGTCCTTCCTACTAGTCTCTTTGTGGCTTCTTTATAGCCTTAGTTATAGGACGTCAGTTCAGCTAGTCTTCAGGTGTTTTTCAATGATGGTTGTATAAGTTAGTGCTAATTTTTATGTGGTCATGGGAAGAGGCAAGCACAGCATTTACCTACTCTGCCATCTTGACCAGAAGACAGCCTATGCTCTATTTTTTAAATTATGTCCTGAAAGAAACTTGTAATTAGCTATTATTAAACCAGGCAAATATTAACCTAAGTTTTTCACTTACTCTTCAAAAGCACCTTAAGTAGTATTTTAAAAGACCAATAACAGCTGAGGAACCCAAAGGCACTCAGGGAAGGTGGGTGGTTGGGTGGGCAGGGATAGCTCACTTGTGTCCTGCATCTACTCTGTGAAGGTAGGAGACAGACGTGTCTTACTCTCCTGGTGCCTAATACAGTGCAGTACACCCAGGAAGCCCTTATAATTAATGAATACATGCTCTTTACTAAAAGGAGAGCACTTTCAAACAATGTAATAGGGGACTTTCCTGTGAAAGAGGCATTTATTGTATAGAAAGGAAAAAGCTTTAAAGGCAGATCCTTTCAATATATGGTATCTTTTTAATCATAAAAAGTCCATATTGTTTCCCTAACACAAATTTCCCATCCCCTTTTCATCAGGCAGACACCCAGCTAATACCCAGCAAGGGATACCAGAAGTTTAGTATGTCTGAATATGAGATCCATCTCCTATGTTGTGTTTTTTATCTGAAGGAGGATCAAAACCATGGCAAGTCAGCCAAAAAATAAGTTTATTTTATGAATCAATTTAATTCCTCTCACCCCCACCTTTTTTAACATTTATTTTATGAATCAATTTCTCTTTATTTCCACCTTTTCTAATATGAGCAATATATGTCATTGTGGTAGCTATTAAGGGTGAAAGGATTAATTAAAACTATAATTATCTGATAAGACTAGCATATTGTCTAATGAGATTTAGGGCAAATTCATCTACTTCAGCTAAAAATAGTGGACAGAATAAAAATAGGTGAATAATGAAATAAAAATTAAGAATGTAGGTCATTTTCCCACTATATTTTTCCTAGGTGGCCTAAGGTATCATTCAAACAAAGAGTCATAGTATGTTTTTAACATTTATTAAGAGTTCTGAGTACAAAAAGCAAATTTAACTTGGCATTTAGAAAAAACTGTACTCTTAAGTTTTGCTCATAAAAAAGCCCTATTCTGTACATTTTAATCTCCAATTTTAATGCTTCACACCATAATGCTTCTAAGCATATAACTTAATTTTAGCTTTAAATTTAATAATTCTGTCTTAAATTCTGTATCCAGTTAAAGAGCCTAGAAAATATCAAGTAAAGAAAACCAAGAGAGTAATCAAAATGACCTAAATATACAACTTTATTAAAAGGCTTTTTGAAAAGACTATAGGACAAAACAACCTAAGTATTTGAATACTTTTGGTAGAAAAATTAGCAGCTATGAACAAAATTAACATTACATAATATTTTATTGGTAACTGTATTACAATATTGTAGTTTATATATATTAGAATTATTTGCAACATACTAAATGCTTATTTATATTAGACATAAAAATCTACTTATTAAAACATTTAAAAAATATATACTTTAGCACTTTTGGGAGATTCAATTCCCAATAAATGACAGGGACACAATTTAAAAGACGGCTGGCACATCTTTTAATTAGAGACCTAACCAGGTAAGTCTTGTCAAATAGTTATGAAATTATATTCCAATAATAAGTATTTATAAGAATTCAAGATAAACAGTAACACTTGTACCCTCATCAGTATGTGCTCTTGGCATTGGAAATCATACCATGAGTGAATACATAGTAAATTCTTGAAAGAAAAAAAATAATGTCTCACTTTAGAATAAGTGCCAATCAACACTTTTAAATTCTTCCTTTGACACACTATTCCTACCATTCTTCATACTTAGCATAATACAAGATCATAAAGTCCTTTGCAGATGAAGTGAGCAAAAGACTAATGCGAGTGCATTACAACAGAAAAACATCCACCCTAGACTGCAAGGCAGAATTCCCATTTCTAAAACACTTATAAGCAAGTTTGCTTTCAAAGTAGTTCTATAAATACAGTAGTATTACACTATCATTTTCTCTTTGGTTTGACAATAAGCTCAAATCTTAATAGTACATATTAAAATGTCCAGGTTGCGTTACTTTGGAAACATAATTGAGTTGGAAATCTTTCTATATTGGAATAAAATTTCTTCTATTTCATGTATTTGGTATGAAATCTCAGATACAAATAGTGCAGGCGAATAAAGACAGGACTTACTGATTAGGTACTGGGAGCCATGTCAGAATTGCTTGTGCAAACATCTTCCAAATTCAACCTAATATGTTAGCCCAGTTGTAGGTGATTGAATGAGACCTGTGACTGGGAAATGAGTAGCCCTTAACTCTGCCTCCTTCCAAAGAAATGAGAAGTCCCAATGTCATGGCTGCCTTCACTTAAGAGTAGCTCAGTCATGCTACTTGGAAGAAAGGGACCTCCATCCGTATCCACTAAGGACGTGGCTCTGAAATAGCACCTGTTCTCCACTACTTGGGAGTTACACTTCCCAACAAAGTCTCTCACCCTTCATTTCCACTCAGTGATCAAGAAGACTAGTTTTGGCCATATACTCACTGAGTTAAATACAAATAAATAACTAGGGATTAAAATAGAAAATGAATATGAACTCCAATGGAGTAAAACTTCCCATAGAGCTGACTTGAGAGGTAACACCTATTTGTAAATAAAGTAAAAACTAAGATATATGTCTATTTTAGATTTCATTCAAAAGAGCCTCCTTCATTCTTGGTGAACTAGCTATATGAAGTGATATGATCAACTTATTTTTATTTGTACTCTATTTATCTATTAAAATTATTCCTTAAATTTTTATAATATATATTAAAATATTTAAATATTTACAATTGGAAAAATGTATTCTATAGCCAGTCATCTCAGTGCTGTGTCTTCAATTTCATCTTCTACAGAACCAATTGTTTTTACTGCTGGTTTATTGTTTGCATTTCTTAATCTGTGTCTGCTTGGATTCAAACTTCTTCCTTCAGTAAGGAAAAAGTCGTCTTCATCAAGCTCTCTGCTGCTTCCGTCCCCAGGGAGAAAATTTAAAGGGTCAAAGTCTCCTCTGCTAGCAGCCCGAGAATTCCGGCCACTGCTTTTAGAGGAAATGGTGCTGCTGCCACTGGCACCAAATAGCTGTTCCATCAGATTAGCTTTTTTCTCTTTTCTTGTAGTTAAATCTACAGTGTCTTTACTAAGTTTCTCTACACTGTTTCTTCGGAAATCCAAAAGGCCATTTTTTTGGCTAAATGGATCTGACTTCCCTGATGTTTTTGCAAATGAAGGCACGTAGCTGCCAAATGCAAGCTCATTTGGAGAGACTGGTCTTCTGATGTTTCCTGGATTTGGACCATCTCCTTTTGAAGTTAAAAGACTGATGTCTTGAAAGTGATGGCCATTGAATAATCTCTCTGAGTGCTCAGAGAGCACGTATGTTTTGGGGGTTTTCTCTGGGGAGTATAGTTCAGAGTCCAAATCAGGTAGCAATGGCAGATGATGACTTTTTAGATTCTGAGAATCTTGGAGATTTCTGTTGATTTCATTCAGTTTAGCAAGTAGCAGGTCTTTCTTCAGTCTTTCTTCTTCCTCTTCTTCTAATTTATCTGGACTTTGAATTTGGTACATTTTCATTTGGTATCTTCCAGTTTCCAATGCTGGCTTGGCTTCTTTCTCCAGCACAGATGTCTTTTCTTTTTGCTTTTTAGCAAGTTCTTCTTTTTCCCATTCTGTATAAAATGAAATTTTATAGCAATCAGTATTTTTAAACAGGAAACCTCAACTCTCATCTTTTACAAAACAAGTTTTTTATTTAGTTTGGGTATTAACACTACCGTAAAAATGAACACCATAAATTTCACATCTATACTTATATTCTGGGATTCAAAAAGAATATACTTAATGTGTACTACATTTAAGGATTTACATTCCCATTTAAAGAAAAATTTTGTTCTTCAATTAAACGGTGGGGAGAAGGTCCTCTGCCTATTTTTTATACCTGATATAGGGCTGGGCACTGAATGGAGGGTGGTGGGCTGGAGGGAGAAAAGACTTCTATTTTAAACTTAAAAATAAGTTTAACCTCTGGGTGTCACACCCTTAGAAAGACACATCCCTTATTCAGTATTCTGACAGATGCATTATACTGAATCTAATTAAGAGAAAACTTCAGATAAACCTCAAATGAGGAACATTCTATTAAAAAAGTGTCTGTATTCATCAGTAATATAAATCTCACAAAATATTCTTTTAAAGGTAAAGAAGCTATTCCATGTAAGAAAATACTATAACGGACAATACCGTGTCAGCTGACAAATGTAGTATAGAAAGCCAATGACAGAAATGGGTTGTATAAAAGTTAAATCTCCCGAGGTTGAAAACCATACCAGAATGACATGATATAAGAGAATGTCCTTATTTTGGAGAAATACATGTGAAAATATTTTACAGTATACAGCTTAATCTTAAACAGTTCTTTGGCCATTATTGCTGCTTTGCTATAATTTTGAAATTATTTCCAAATAAAAAAATTTAAGTATTAAAATATGTAAAATACGCTATACCTTTGGTAATTTTAGTAAATGACATACATTCTCACTGATGTCAGAGATCATTTCATATAGACTCCAGAGGGGAAAAAGATCAGTCAAAAAGGACAAAGAAAAGTGACGGTCTATTACTTTATTCCTTTTCCTGGTACCTAGACAGAATTGAACATAACATCTAATTTTCTATTCTATAGTTTAACATGTGAAAGCATCTCCCTTTGTGCATTAGCCAAAGTGGTATCAATATAGCTTCCATTCAACTGTTATATTGTTTTAAATATACACACAAATGTATGTACACTAATTTAAGTAACAATTAGTCATGATGTTATGTTCCATTAACTTTAAGGGGGGAAAAAAGGATTTCTCTGTAAGCACCTACTACATAACTAACAGAGTACATTCAAAGGCTTGGTCTCACATATACCTTTAAGACATTTTATCCAGATGGAAATAAATTTATTACCTGAAACCATGTGAGTTGGTTCACTAAACTTCCACACTCCACTATGGAACCCATTAAAGATTTACTTTACAATTTAAAACCAAAGAAAAATTATAGGAATATATTCAGGACCTCATAATTCATTGATTTTAATGCTTGGGCTAATCTACACAGTAAAGAGTTTCAAGGTCAGGCCAATAAAGAGAGTTGTACTTCAGTTATATCTTCATTAAACTTTAGTCAATACACAAAGAATTTTTTCCCCTTTGTCTGAATTTTCTGAAGGTAACTTTGTCCTTATTCCCTAACCAAAACTACAACTGAAAGACATTTTTCATTTTTTTCTTTCTTTAGTAACTTCATTCAAATGCTGTGATTCCTGATAGAACACCCGTTACCACTGTATCAACCTTTTCTTGTTCTGCATGTCCAGTTCTTCAGCTAGACGGTATCAGGGGATGTTAACCCTTTCTTTCCCAACAGATGCTGACTCATCACATGCTTAAACAAACCCTTACCATCCTGTAGTTTCTCAGCCTCTTGTTTTACAAGATAGATTCCTTGATCTTTAACAAATTTTTCTTCTCTTTGCACAACTGGGCTTAGAAACCCTGCTTCTTCATGTTCATTTCTCTCTTCAGATTTCAGGTCCTATTACATATTTTAAAAAAAAATTCAAGTTCACATGAAGAAAAAGGAAAAGAAGCTATTTAAATATTTTAGATTTATCTCCCATTAAGCATGATACCAACTAAGTTAGAAATTAAAGAAAGTTTTCAATTAATAAATCAGTAAAGTCAGAAGTTACCACCTTTAGAAATGTGTGTGCTTTTGAAGCATCTTTCATATTTTAGTTAAAATTTTAAAGAAGCATTTTAAGCTATATTAAAACCAATGTAAAAGAAATAAAGTCAATACCCTACATAAAATTATAGAGAAGTTTCAGAAGTACTATTGCTTTGTACATTTCACAGAAAAATCTGATTAATTCAGTTAACCAGAAAGGCTATTAACTGACTATAAGGGCCAACTGAGATGGCATTAAACTGTAACACAGGCAGAGACAATTACATGGAATCTTTCAGTTTATACTAGGATATAAGTCTTACACTGAAAGCCTTCAATTAATAAATTTTGTAATATTTAAATCAAGTAGAAATATAAACTTAAATTCCTTGTTTCATGTGGTCTTTTTCACATGTATAATTTTTCTTAATAAAAGTAAAATATCTGTTATTAGTAGACTTGGGTAGTAGAGCATTGTCCCTTAGTATCCACTTTCCCCTTCTTCCTTTTAGTTACAAAATACCTTGGGCTGTTCAAATGGAGACTGCACTGATGACTAGCCTCCCTTGCAGCTAGACAGGACCAATAGGGTATGAGTGGAAGTATGTACACAACTTTTGACCACATTTGTAAAAGAAAAAACTGCTTGCCCTTAACTTCCTCATTCCGCCTTCTCACAGGGGTGGTGAGCCAAGCATAGAGAAGAGGACTATACTCTGTAAGATGGAAGAGCAATAAGACAAAAGATGACTACCATGAAACAACACTTTCTACCTATTCTGGACTACCCTTTGACCTTCAGACTATTACAAGAGAAAGAAACTTTTATTTTGCTTGAGCCATTGCGTTCGGGGTCTCTTTCCAATAGCAACTTAGCCTGTACTCTAACCAACACAACTCCCATTTACTGAGGCTCTTTAAAGTGGCAGATCAGTCTTAACTTAATAAACTTTGTGATTAGTTATTACCACACCCTGAAGGGTAATGCTCCCCCATTTTATAAATTGGGAAATTGAAGTTCCAAGAAGTCACACAACTAAAATGTCAGAACCAGAATTTAACAAAAAAGCAATGCTAATTCTAAGGCTATCCTCTTTTTACTACATCAAGCTGCTGTTCCTCCTGCTGAAACTTTTATCATCTTAAAGTTAAAAATTACTATTCCACAGTTACCCTTTCTAAAAGACCACATAACATGATCACTAGTCTCCATGATAGGACAAAAGAGGAAGAAATACAGTAGATACAGCTAACTTGTCTAAATTAAAACAAAAAACTAGAGTGCACATGGGAACCAAATTAGTTCATCCTTTCTGTTTTATACAAAAAGAGATCTCAGGATCATGGGGAAACTTACAAGGCACAGAAATATAGGACTATATAAATGTGATGGCTCTCTGCTACATGTCTCTTTTGGATTTTAAACTAAACACTAAAAAGAAAAGTCTCTTAGAGAAAAGGACCTTCCACTAGTCAGAATATATGTCCTATTACATGAAGGTCCAACACAGACCCACTGTATGCCCCTCTAATTCGAATGGTATAAAGTCAGATTCCACTGCAAGTACTTTGCTCAGCATTTAGCTAACTTGTAAAATTCTCCCCCAAATTAAATGTAGTAAAATTCTAACAAATCATTTTAAAATTACTATAATTTGCTTTTAAACACAAAAGCAAGTAGTGTTTTGAGACTATCTCAGTGCATATAAGGTAAGAAACTTAGTACATTTTTCTTCTGAAGCATTGGAAAGATACAATGTGAACTAAGAGTCAATCTAAAGAATTTAATAAAAATACACAGATGGTATCTGTCTCTTTGAAAGGCTAGTTGCATATTTACAGATAGAGCATTAGTGTCACTGCTGAAATTTCAAACTGTTTGATATTGTGTTTTAAGAAAAACTTCAAACCTAAGGTTCGGTACCTAATCATATTGCTAAACTCACCAAAGTAAGACGTTTGAGTTCCCATTTGTTTTCATAACACATAACTCTTTGTGGTGTAATAGGAAATTCTTCCAGCTTGAAGTCTTCACTGGTTTGTACTCCTTTTGTACACTGGTATGTAAAATCGCATTGGCATGCAGCTACCATGAAAATTATAAAATAATTTTTCTAATTGTAGTAAACAGTGCTAAGATATATGGAATTCAGCTGGTATATATATTCACTGTCTAAATGAGATAACACATGTTTTGCTCAGCTCAACGACTACTCACTATAGTTTTTGTTTCTAGGATTTGCTGGCAGTTATGTAATTTGATAACAATTCTGAGCACTAAATCCTATTAAGCTTTTATATAGTTAATATTTTTAAGATTTTATAATTTACAGAAGAAGGAAATTATACATTTGTTTAAAAAATATAAAGATATGCACGACAATATCAAAAGTATTTATTAGTGAAATGAAATAGCTGGATTTTGCTTTACAATACTTTGGGAGAAAAAAGTAAAAAATCAATAGATGAAATAAGATTAGTAAAATGTATAACTAACTTATTAAAGCTCGGTGATATGTAAATAAAGGTTCATTATACTATAATCTCTAGTTTTGGGTATGCTTATAAAGAAAACTTTAGAAACTATGTAAAACATAACTTTTATGAACTCAGGGGGAAAACTTGAGAAAGTTGAAAGAATTTCCGAAAACTAATGTTAAATATTAAACTAGTCAATAGTTTAAAGGAAATTTAAATTTATTTCAATGAAGTTCTTTCCCCTTTGCTTTCCTTGTATTTCAGAATTTATTTTGTTGTTAGTAATAGCTACCACATGTTTTTCAACAACAATAATAGCTACTATACCATTTTTTCTTGATATATATTCTTTTTCTTTCTTTGGAGAAGACTTTGGTAGACGATTAGAATATATGTTTTTTATATCCAGTTCTCTCTCCTTTTCCTGAAAATAAACCCAGTACAATTAAATACACAGAGTCTCAGTTTAAAACAGAAATTGTTACCTTGTCAACTGGTATTTTACTTACCAAACTGGAATATACCTAGTTCAGCTTCCCTTTGTAACTACCTAACTATAGGAAAGAACATCTCTAGGATATTTAGGTTTAAGTAGAGGAATGATTCTCCCTACAAAGTCCAATATATACTGGCAGTCAAAAAAAAAAAGAGAGAAAATAAGGCAATATTCATTTTCTTCCCACTTCTACCTGATAGAGCTAGTATTGTCTTAAACTGTCTTCCAGTTTTAAGCAACAGAGACAAAGAATTTAGTTAGCATCTCTCAAATGTGAATTATTAATGAGTTAAAAATTAAACCTTTTTTCAAAGAAACACAAGTGTTCCAATGGAATTCTATGCAGCAGAAAGAAAGAAGGAGCTCCTACCCTTTGTGACAGCATGGATGGAACTGGAGAGCATTATGCTAAGTGAAGCCAGGCAATGAAAGACAAATACCATATTATCTCACCTTTAAAAGGAACCTAATCAACAAGAGAAAAAAGCAAACAAAATATAACCAAAGACACTGAAATTGAGAACAAGCTGACAGTGACTAGACGGGACAGGGGCGGGGATTATAGGGGAAAAGGGTGAAGGGTTTGCAGGAACATGGAGAATAACAAGGGGGGACTGTGGAAATGGGAGGAAGGTGGGTAGGGCCGGGGTGGTAGGGAGGGGTGGGGGGAAAAGGCAGAAAACTGTACTTGAACAACAATAAAAAAAGTTAAAAAAAAAAAAAAGATGGGTGTGTGTGCAATACATTTTATTATTTTGAAAGAAAAGACCTAAATAAAGATGTTCAGAAATTCTGAAAACAAAACACAAAAAGCCACAAGTGTTCTTGACCATTTTGGGGCTATAGATTTCTCTGAGAATTTGATTAATAAAGTAAAAATTCTATGTCACATAATGCATAAACACTAAACTTTTCACAAAATTTCAACACATAAATAATCTCAGGAGAAAATTAAGAACAGCTATTTTAACAAAATTAACTAATTTGAATGCTTCCTCTGAGTCTACACACTGTAAAAATTAAGGGCATTATTTAAAATAACTTTAAAATTAATTAATCATGGAGTTATCTGAGGAAAAACACTGGATTATTCAACAATGCAACAAAAAAAACCTCTAGTGTCCATAATTTTTTTACATAATTTTTTACTTCAGTTATATAAAACCTCTTAATGTATTCAGTGTTTCATTTTTGACATGTGTTGTAGTGATTATATCAACAAACTTTTTCTTTATAAGTACCAAAGATGGTGCTGGAATTTTGTAAATGATACTGTACCACTTACAAATGTGAAAGGTAAAAATGTGTTGTAAAAATATTGAGTTTTCATCTACTATATTACAGAAATAATTCAATTTAAAATAAAGTGCTTACCTTCAATTTGTGATGTAATTGTTGCAACTTGTTTTGAAGAACCTTATTTTCATTATGAGCATCACACACCCTTTTCCTTTCAGCAAGCAACTGCCGTTGGAAACTGTTACTACTGAGTTCAAGGTGTTTCGTTAGTTCCTATGATACATGTGCAAACAAATTAAAATAGTACTTAAAAATAATTATACAGCAAAACATTTCACTTAGCATCAAAGTGATTTTTAGCGCTTCGACATGTGCTGTATAAGGCACACAAACCAGGTTGTGATTAGCGTTTCTAAAGAAAATAATCTGTGAAATAGACTGACCAAGCAATTTAATACTTAGATACATTTCTTTCTTTGTTTTTCTCAATGATTTATAAATAATCTTAAGCATTTGTCTGAGGCATACATGGATAGTCGTTTAAGTTGGGAGCAAAAGACAACTAAGGGCTGTTACGAAAATCATGGGTTTTGAGAATCATTGTTTGGGCAAACAGATATGAAGACAGTTGTGTAAAATTACACAGCACTATTCAAGGTGCTGAGATTACCTTATAAAATATTTCTAAATAAAAACAATAGGCATCTCCCTGGTCTTCAAAATGTTCTACGAAGTTTATGAGAACTTATGTTAAAATATTTTCTTTTAGATAATGTCAACATCATGGTGTCCTGAGTCTTCCTTTTTTTCCTCTCCCCTTTGACTTACAACTAATCGGACATCAATAATTAAACAAAAGTGCCCCTCTGCCCAGCACACCAGGATACTCGAGAGATCCACCCATCTGTACACCCAAAAGTGGGTGGACTGCATCTCAGAGAAGGCTGCAGAGCCAGGAGAGTGGCAGTGGCAGCAGAGTTAGGCTAACATAACCTTTCAGGCAGAGGACGTGGAGGGTAAATGTGGTGAGTGGAAGGTCTCCCTGCTGTGCATGCTGCAGCTGGAGGAACCCATTGCTCTCTGTGAGAAGAGACCACAGTCACTAGGTGGAGGAAAAGGAAAAGGAAGAAGGCAGGCACAGAGAGATGAAGAGATATGTTTCCTTCTGTGTACCCCAGGATACTGGCAAAAAATCCACCCATAGACCTCTGGGACTCCCTCCACTGGAGGATCCCCCTACATGAGCAACACCCAAAGCTGCACACACCTCCCCTCACTCTACAGCCACTATGGATTTTTTCTCCTCCAGCTTTTTATTTTTAATGCATGAGCTTCCAACATTAGTGGTAAGTCAGCTTTGGTAAGAGAAACAAAAATGTGTGCTATAGAACTACCTTCTAGAAAACAAAAGAAGGCTCCTAATTATGAACCTGTTGAACTGTTAAAATCAAGATGAACAAAGGTGTTCACTACTTCAGATGCAGCAGCAGAGGGACTTTTCATCAGACACAAAGAAAAAATATGGGAACATAATATCACAAAAAGAAATGACAATTTCCTAACAATCACATCCCAAAATAGGGAATATTGTGATCTCACAAATAAAGAATTCAAAATAGTTATGAAGAAATCTAATGAGCTACACGAAAACTCAGAAAGGCAATACAATGACTCAGAACAAAATTAATGGATAAAAAGAGTACTTTACAAAGAGTGCAATTCTAAAAAGATATGAAGAATACTTTACAAAGCCCTGGAAAGAGAGCAAATCAGATGAAAGAGAGAATAAGCAAGCTTGAGGATAGGAATTTAGAAGTGATTCAGGTGGAACAGAAGAGTGAACAAAAATTTTTTAAAAGTTAAGAAACCCTACAAGAATTGTCAGACTGCATTCACAAAGCCAACATTAGATTAACAGGTAAACCAAAGGGAGAAGAGAGGAAAAAGGGAGCAGAAACTTAGACAAAAAGCTGAGAAATTCCCAAACCTGAGAATGAAACTGTACATTCGAGTCCATGAAACTAATAAAACACTATATTATCTCAACACAAAAAAGACCTTATCCAAGTCACATTATATTAAAACTGTCGAAAGTTATTGACAAAGAAAGTGCTTTAAAGGCAACTGAATGGGAAAAAACACTTTAGTAATCTACAAAGGAACACACATTAGGCTATCAGCAGATTGCTCAGCAGAAACTCTACAGGCTAGGAGAGTGTGGAAGAACATATTCAAAGTATTGAACGATTAAAAAGTGCCAGCCAAGAAAACTCTATTCAGCAAAGTTACTCTTCAGATATGAAGGAGAAAAAAGGCTTTTCCAAACAAAAGCTGAGGGGGTTCACCACCACTAGACCTGACTTATAAGAAATGTTGAAAGAAACTCTTCAAGTTGAAATGAAAAAAAAAAAAAAAAAAAAGTACACAAAACTCTGCTTAGGGTGATAGTCAAAATTAGAAAACCATAACTCTTTTTTTAGAATAGAATGGTAAGGAAGAGAACATTAAAAATAACTCTAACTACAACTTGGTAACAAATCACAGCATAAAAAGATACTTTGTGACAAAAGAAATATAAAAGGGGAGAGGATAAAAAGATGGAACACTTACAAGTGAATAAAAATAAATTGCTATCAGCAGAAAAAGAACTATTTTATCTATGGGGTGTTTTATGTAAACATCATGGTACCACAAAGCAAAATCTAGACCAGAGATATGAAGAATAAAAATGGGGAAGACTGAGCAAATCACCATGGAAAACAACCAACTTACAAAGGCAGACAGAAACAGATGGAAAAAGAAACAAGGAAAAGACAAACCAGAGGACAAAAGATAAATTGGTAGTAAATCCTTACATATTTCAACAATCGACTTGAATGTAAATGTATTCCATTTACCAATTAAAAGGCAGAGTGGATGGGTGGATAAAAATACAAGACCCAATTATATGCTGCCACCAGGAGACTTATAGTTCTAAAGACACATACAGACTCAAAGTGAAAGGATGGAATATGATATTCCAGGCAAACAAAAATCAAAAGATGGTGGGCAGAGCCATACTTATATCAGATAAAACAGACTTAAGCCAAAAAGGATAACAAGAGGCAAAGAAGATCATTGTGTAACAATAAAGGGGTCTAATGTCAAGAAGATATAACAATCAATCACAAATATATATGCTCCAAACACCCAAGCACTGAAATACATTAAGCAAATACTAATGAATTTTAACAGAGAAACAAACAATAAAATAATAATAGAGAACTTTAATACCCACTATCAGCAGTGGATAAATTTTCCAGACAGAAAATCACTTAAGTAAATGTTAGAATTAAACCACACTTTAGAACACCTGGACTTAAAAGACATAGCAGAAGATTGCATTCAATAGCAGCAGAATACACATTCTCAAGTGCCCATGAAACATTCCCCACAATATATCATATAATTGGACACAGAACAAATCTTAGCAAATTTAGGATTGAAATCATACCATCCATCTTTTCTGACCAAAATGGCATGAAACTAAATTCAAAATAAAAGTGAGAGGATCTATAAATAAGTGGAAACTAAACAACACACTTCTAAACAACTATGGAGTCAAACCCAAAAAAGGGGGAAATCATCTCTAAAAGAATAAAAATGGAAATACAACACACAAAATCTTGTGCAACCAAAGCAGTTCTCAAAGGAAACTTTATAGCAATAAACACACATAGTAAGAAACTAGAAAGACTTCAAATAAACAATGTAACTTTATACCTCAATAGACTAGACAAAGAACAAAGTAATCTCAAAGTTAGAACAAGGAAGAAAAAAATAAAGATCTTCAAAATGTAGCAGAAACAAAGGGAAGCGGCCAAAATGGGGAGATGAAAAAATGAAATAGGACAAAGTTCTAGGAAAAGAACTAAATGAAATGAAGAAAAGCAATCTACCAGACATAGACTTCAAAACACTGGTTATAAGGATGCTTAGGGAAGAATAGATGAACTCAGTGAGAACTTCAACAAAGCGATAAAAAAAAAAAAAAGAAATAGTTAGAAATGAAGAATACACCCTGACCAGTGTGGTTCAGTTGGTTGGGCACCGCCCACAAAGCAAAATGTCGCTAGTTTGATTCCTAGTCAGGGAATGCCTGAGGTGTGGGTTCAGTCCCCAGCTAGGATGTGTATGAGAGGGAACTGATTGATGTTTCTCTCTCATATCAATGTTTTTCTCCCTCTCTTTCTCCCTCCATTTCCCTCTCTCTAAAAATGAATGAATGAAATCTTAAAAAAGAAATGAAGAATACAACAACTGAAATGAGGATACATTGGAGGGAATCAACAGCAGTTAGATGAAGAGGAGGACTGGACCAGCAATCTGTAACAAGGTAGGAAAAAACACCCAACTGGAACAGCAAAAAGAAAAAAAATTGAAAAAATAAGGACAGTTTAAGGTAACTCTAGGATACCAACATGTGAATTATAGGGGGACCAGAAGAAGAAGAGAGAGAGCAGGAATTCAAAATCTATTAGAAGAATAATGACTTAAAATTTCCCTAAACCTGTATAAGAAAATAGACATAGAAGTCCAAGAAGCTCAGAGATTCTCAAAGAAGATGAACCCAAAGAAATCTACATTAAACATATAAGTAAAATGCCAAAGTGAAAATATTAAAAGTAGCAAGAGAAAAGCACTTAGTTACATACAAGGGAGCTCACATAACACTACCAGACAATTCTTCAACCCAAACTTGGCAGGTCAGAAGGTACTAGCACAGCCAAGATTACTTACCCAGTGAGACTATGATTTAGAATTGAAAGGGAGATAAGTTTCCCAGACAAGAAAAAGGTCAAGCAGTTCATCACCACTAAACTAGTATTATAAGAAAAATAAAGAAACTTGTTTAAGTAGAAAAGAAAGATGAAACATATGAATAAAATATAGGAAAGAAAAAATTCTCACTGACAAAGATAAACAATAAGCAGTAGATTAATCCACTGTAAAGGTAGTATAAAGGTTAAGAGGCAAAGTAGGAATATCATGTGTAATTACAACAATAAATTAAGGAACACACAAAAGAAGTAAAAAAATAATAAACATAAAAACATGGAGGAGGTGAGTAAAATAAGGTAGTGATTTCAGAATGTGCTGGAACTTAAGCAACGATCACCTTAAAATAGACTGATATAAACATAACTTGGTATCTGTGAAGCACATGGTAACCACAAACCAAAATCTGTAAGAGATAGACAAGAAATAAGGAGAGGGAATCCAAACACAACACTATAGAAAGTCATCAACATACAAGAGAAGAAAGCAAGAGAATAAGAAAGGAACAGAGAAGAATTTTTTTTAATCAGAAAATTGTTAACAAAATGGCAGTAAGTACATACCTATCACAAATTACTTTAAATGTAAATGGATTAAATGTCCAGTCCAAACACATAGGGTGGCTGAATGGATCAAAAAACAAGACCTGTACTTATACTTCCTACAAGAGACCAACTTCAGGTTGAAAGACACACATAGACTAAAAATAAAGGGATGGAAATAGATATTTCATGCAAATAGAAATTTTTTAAAAAGCTGGGGTAGCAATACTTAGATCAGAAAAAATAAACTTTAAAACAAGGGCTGTTAAAACAGATAAAAGAAGGGCATTTCATAACGATAAAGGGATCCAACCAACAGGAGAATATAACTCTTGTAAACATCTACACACCCAACACAGGAGCACCTAAATATATAAAGCCAATATTGACAGACATATGGGAGAGATCAACAGTAATACAGCCATAGTAGGGGACTTTAACACCCCATTGACATCAGTGTGTAGAAAGATCATTTGGACAGAAAAATCAACAAGAAAAAAGTCATCTTAAATGACACATACACTTAATTGGTATTTAAAATGATACATATACACTTAATTATATTTTTGGAACATTTCAGCCCAAAGCAGCAGAATATACATTCTTTTCAAGTATACATTAAACATTTTCCATTACAGACCACATGACAGGCCACAAGCAAGTGTCAATATTTAAGAAGATTTAGATCATATCAAACATCTACAATCAAAATGATATAAAACTAGAATTAAAGTATAAGGAAAAACTTGAAAAACACAAAAACACAAGGAGGCTGAATAACATGTTACTAAACAATGACAGGGTTAACAATGAGATCAAGGAAGAAATCAAAAAATACCTGAAGCAAATGAAAATGAAAACATAATGACCCAAAATGTAGAGGACACAACCAAAATAGTTCTTAGAGGGAAATTTACAGCAATACATGTCTACCTCAAGTAACAAGAAAAATTTCAAATAGATACCTTACACCTAAAGGAATTGGAAAAAGAACAAACATAGCCCAAAGTCAGTAGAAGAATGGAAATAATAAAGATCAGATTGGAAATAACAGAATAGAGTAAAAAAAAATCAATAAAACCAAGTACTGGCTCTTCCAAAAGATAAACAAAATTGACACACCTTAGGCAGATTCATCAAAAAAAAAAAAAAAAAAAAAGAGAGAGGGTCCAAACAAATAAAATCAGAAATAAAATAGGAGAAGTGACAACTGACATCAAAGAAAAACAAAAGCCCTGACCAGATGGCTTCACAAGAGAGTTCTACCAGAGTCAAATAAAAATTAGTACCTCTCCTTCTCCAACTCTTCCAAAAAACTGAAGAGGAGGGAAGGCTCCCAAACTCATTTTACCAGGTCAGCATTACCCTGTTCCAAAGCCAGACAAAGACCCTACAAAAAAAGAAAATTATAGGCCCATATCCCTGATAAATATAGATGCAAATTTCCTCAAAAGTTTATTAGCAAACTAAGTTCAGCAATACATTAAAAAGATCATACACCTAGATCAAGTGAGACTTATTTCTGGGATGCAAGTTTGATTGTATATCCTCATATCAATTAACATGATACATCACATAAACAAAATGAAGTATAAAAATCATATGAAAATATCAGTAGATGCAGAAAAGATTTTTGACAAAATCTCACTTCCACTTATGATAAAAGCTCCCAGCCATACAGTAGTACCTCGGTACTCATTGTTAATTTGTTCCGGAACTTGTGACAAATGCCAAAACTGACAAATACCGAACGGTGAAGCATTTTCTCTTGCGGGGTGGTGTTGAGACTCATAGAAGTCCAGTAAGTTCAACAATTCCCAAGCAAGCGCTGAGAGCCAAACCATTTTTTTCTCATCAAAATGTGAGAAGTACAGGGTTTGACAAATTCTGAAGCTGATGAGAACTGAGGTATGACTGTATTAAAAACACCTAATACATTGTGAAAAGCTAATTTATGTATAGTTCTGACTTTCCTTTGCTCAGAGAGCTCTCTCAGCAAAATTTATTCCCATACTTTTCCTTTACCTTTGCTTTCCAAAGTACATGTCAATTATTAGCAATTCTAAGGCTTATCTCAAATGTTCTGTTTCATACATATATATATATAGCAGGTAGTATCTAATATAAGTTCTTTGTGTGTCACTTATGGGGTGGTACCCTTTTCCTCTTTCATTTCAAGAAAAATAATATTAAAAAAAATCCGCTGTATTCTCAGACTAGTATCATAACTCGACATTCTTCCACCCGCCTCTCATATGAGTTTTCATTTTAGAGAGTTGAGAGCACACCTGCTCCAAAAGGTATCTTTCAGAAATGTTCAAAGAAATAAAAACAAAACATTGTTCACATGGCATTTCTTATACAATAACCCCAAAATGTTAGTTTTAAATGCTATAGCTATTATATAGTATTTTCAATTTAGAGAAACAATCAGATAATTGAATAGTTCTCCAAAATAACTATGATCCATAGAATTAAACATTTCATCCATTAACTTGTAGTCTTTAATGTATACAATCTTTTGCATCTTTCTCTTAAATATACAGTGTTAAATTTTTCCTAACCTCTGACTTGGAAAAATAATACTTAAAAAATAGTCTTCATTTCTAAGCAAATGATGAACTACAATAAGCAATCTTAGTAGAGCACATTAAATGCCCCCCAAAATAATGCAAAACAGTACAATTAGAAGCTATAGAAATTTTACCTTGATTCTTCTTTCAGTGTCATCTAATTTTAACTCTGTTGCAACTAGTTTCTTTGCTAAGTCATCTCGTTCAGGTAGGTGTCTAGCTTCAGAGATCTTTTTCAGTTTCTGCAAGGAGAATTTTGTC
The DNA here is from genome assembly GCA_004026765.1 of Micronycteris hirsuta. Taxonomy (NCBI): domain Eukaryota; kingdom Metazoa; phylum Chordata; class Mammalia; order Chiroptera; family Phyllostomidae; genus Micronycteris; species Micronycteris hirsuta. Next base: position 27,705 of record PVJI01012437.1, on the reverse strand, counting down.
TTACATAGTTCATCTTCTGTTTCTCTCACCCTTTTCTGGGTTGCCCGTTCTTTCTCTTGAGCTTTTCTTAAGCGTTCTGTAAGTGCTGTAATCTCATTGTTATGACGAGCAATAAGTTGTGAGATTTCATTTTCTGTGTCTTCAAATTTATTCAGGGCTTTCTCCTGTCTGTATTGAAGCCTTTTCAAAGCCTTATTTTCTTTTAGCTGCTCAGCTAATTTGACCTGGAGTTCAGTTATTTCATTCTGCAATGCATTGATTTTTAGCAGTCTTGCAGAAAGAACCCGTTTTGTAATGATATCGGTGTCTTTCCTTGGTGGCTCCCTACTGAGGGCCTGAGAGGGAAATCCCACTCCCTTTCTGTTTGCTGGGCCCTTAGGACTTGGTTTCCTAGGGGCTGAAAAAAAAAAGAAAAAAACAATAACAACATAAAGTGAAAACTCGACCAAATATAGCATTACTTTTTATCCTAGTAAGTGGATCCATAACATTCTTTAGTTATTTTTCCTTAAAATATGATTTTATAATATTTAGTTAAATATCAGATCTTATTTAGATCTCTTAATATAATGTTTTTATTAAGAAAGGTTTGGAATCTTTTAAGAAAGTTCAAGAATATTCTGATCCATCAAAATGATATAACAACAGTTTATAGGGATTCATTTTACATTGCTTTAGAAGATGGTAGTATCAGGATTTACCACATTTAATTTTATGGTAAAATGACAAGTCAGGATTCAAACATGTGCATTGTCAGCTTTAGCACTGTGCCTAATAAACAATGGACAAAACATTGTGATATTCAAGTCATTTGTGCCAAGATATTTGGCCAAGATCATCATTTGAAATGTAGAAATGTAAGTTTCTCTAAATTAATTACAACTTTTTCTTTATTTGGTGAAATAGGATGACAGCATGTTGTATAATCAGAAGACTTGGGTTTGAGACTCAGATTTACCACTAAATAACTCCTTGGGCAATTCACCTAAACCTTTCCAGATCTATTTTCTCCACCAACGGAATGAGGATAACACTACCTACATAATTATGCTGTTTTGAAGATTAAATAAAGTATGTTTGTAAAACAAAATTCTCCACAAATATTCTGTCAGTAATAAGAACTTAGTCCCATTTATTAGTGATTGAAAATGGTAGCACTCCAGCAGTACCAATGTGATTCTAAATGCTTTCTTAGGGGTTTTAGTGTGATATTCGTATCAAAAACATCTGACATAATTTGAGAGCAAGATAAAAACTAAACACTACATACATCCTAAAATTATAAGCATATGAAATACACCCTGGCTGGTGTGGGTCAGTTGGATTGAGTGCTGGCCTGTGAACCAAAGGGCTGCTGGTTCCATTCCCAGTCAGAACACATGCCTAGGTTGCAGGCCAGGTCCCCAGTAGTGGGCGCCCAAGAGGCAACCACACACTGATGTTTCCCTTCCTCTCTCCCTCCCTTTCCCTCTCTCTAAAAATAAATAAATTTAAAAAAAAAACAAACACTAAACTAAACACTAATCCTAAAAATATAAGCATATGAAAAATGCCCTGGCCGGTGTGGCTCAGTGGATTGAATGCCAGCCTGCAAACCAAAAGGTCACTGGTTCAGTTCCCAGTCAGGGCACATGCCTGGGTTGTGGGCCAGGCCCCCAGTTGGGGGAATGCAAGAAGCAACAGATAGATGTTTCTCTCTCATACATCAATGTTTCTCTCCCACTCTTTGTCCCTTTCTTATTCTCTCTCTAAAAATAAATAAAATCTTAAATAATAATATGTGGAAATAAAAAGGAGAAAGAATTGCTATCAAACACTTATATCTGCGAATTCAAGTATTCAAGATACTATTATCATCACATTTGTTCTTTCCTTAGTTTAATCTACACTGGTGATTGCAACACAAACCAAGGGAAATGAAATTAGTGTTTAAGGAAAGGTATCAGACTGGTCCTGTTGCTTGATCTAGGGTAGACAAATTACTACAGATTTTAATTCAGAAGACAATGCAAAGCAGAAAATTGTACAAGTCAGACTGAAGAAAATAATTGAAATTTTTATAGGTGATGTTAGAACTGTTATTCACAGCCTTTTCTCAATTATCTTCTCAAATAAGATAAGGCTTAAGAAGTTCTAACTCCTTAATTGTGTGGCCTCTGAAACTGCTCTGGAGAAGGAATGAAAAATCAAAGTATTCCTACCAATAAATCCCTAGGTAAGTAAATTATTTCTTGGGAATAAATGAGCATTTTCCAATGTTCAATCCTAAAGTCTGTTTTTAATTATATAGAGCAAATGTTTAATATCAGATTATGCTCTTACCCACAAAATCAAAACAAGAGACTCACACTGAGACAGACTTGGAGGAAGAGGCCAAAATCCTGCAGCACTGTACTGCAAAAAAAATTTTTTAAATGAAAAGAAAAGGGAGGGAGAGAGGGAAGGACAAACAGACAGACTAGCACCCAACTGTTAAAAGTATGAACATCTCTGAGAAGCGAGAACAGGGGTCCATGAAAGGGTTGTTTCAAAAGAAACATATATTCTTGTAGGTTTTTCAAAAAGCAAATATGTCTCAAAGTAAGAATTTATATAGGCAATTTAGTTATAGTCCTACTTAAATCTTTTCAATGGCTAACTATTCCCTCACAGCAACGATCAATATATTAGCGTAGGATTCAAGGTGTTTCATGACCTGGCCCGGTTTCCTTTTCAGATTCTATTTTCACCACTCCTTGCCTTGCAGTACAAAGTCTCACCATTCTAAGCTACCACTGTCACAGTTGTGCTGCATTTTTAATGCATACTATAACCACCTCATTTAACTTAGCTCAGTTTCTATGGTGTACCTGTAGCCCTTACACATTTCATTACTAAGTACACATTGGGGTTTTCTTGACCGCAGATTTAAGATGAAGAAATTTCTAGAATATTATCTAGTCAAATTTGTACTAGTACCAGTTCAGCCTAGTAACACTTTAACAAGAAAAATTATTTCTAATTATTAATCTTGTATCCATTATAATACAGTTTAACAGAAAACAGACTGGTGATCTCAAGTGTCAAATTCTATTTCTAGGTTTAATTTGAACTTTTGCAGTAAACACTGCATTACCTAGGGGAAGTAATTTTACTCAATTAAAAAAAAAATGCCTCTTAACCACTTTATACCAATGCTTTTCTACAATGACTAGTTTTTAAAAATGAAGACAAATTAAGGTACAAACATTTTGATTTTTTTGCCTTTACAGTACCCCCAAAACTCCAACACAAGCATTTATTTAGGAAGAAAACAAAATAAGGAGCCTTAATTATGGTTCTTTCTTTTGTAGATAGAATGACTGAATATAACAAAGGCTAATGCACAGTGCTACCAACAACATTTATACAAATTTATAAAAATATACTCTATTCAAAATGTAAATCAGCCCATTTCCATGCATACATTAAAGTACATACTAACAGAAGAGTTTCCTTCATGCAAACTTTCCTAAGTACTCCAAATGAGTCTTCTAGGTCTAGTAGACTCTCTTAAAGAATGTTTACCTTGGAAACGCACTTGGGTATCTGAAATTTGTCTTTTAGGATGTTTTCCCTTGATACTTGTAGGTGAGCAGGGATTGACCGGAGATGACCGGCCAGAAGACTGCGATGTAGTTTCAATGTCAGATGAAGAATACCAGTAACGGTGTTTGCCTGCCTTACTTTCTTGGTCAGTATCTGGACTTCTTTCTCTTTCCCCCATGGTTTTGAAAATAAGTCTCTATTCACATAATTTCACAGATTCTTCCTTCCAGAAAAATCCACAAGAAGCCTGAAGAATATTTTTGAGTCTTCAGATCCTGGTGAAAATATTTATGTCTGTGCAGTTTGTTTTTTCAATGTATCTGTAGTCCACATCCACGTTAGCAATGAGAAGAAACACTTTTTTCCTCTACAATTAAGGATGGGAGAGGGAAACTCATCATATTTCATGAAATAGATTTCTACAGTTAATTACAATGAAAGATATTAAAAGAAAATAACATACTACTTACAATTTTAAAAAGAGACTGTAATTTAATTCATCTATATTTTCACTCATAGTTGTTTACAGTATTTGGAAAAAGACAGACTATCATAGTCAAGAAAGAGAACATGTAAAGTACCTGACATACTATTGCTTCCAAATAAATGTTAACTGTATTTGACCCCCTTGAATATTAAGATTTATAATAAATACAAAAGCTGATTTTTAACAGGTGAATAATGATCAGATAACCAGTGTTTTTCTTTTGGGGGAGGGGGGTGGGGTAGTGAAGAACCAGCCTACTAATAAGAACGAGGAAAAATGTCTAAGACTGACTACATAAAAATGTAAAACTAAAGTATGTAAATGTTCATCAAATTAAAACACTTGTTGAAAAACACTTGCAACATGACAGGAAAATGGTTACCACCCTTAACACATAAATAAATAACTCATACCACCCCATAAGAAAAATTGGAGGTCAAAAGTTAAATGGGCAAATATTTACATGTTAATACCCATAGGAAGCAATACAAATGATAGGCACATAAAAATATTCAAATTCAACCACCATTTATAAACCTATCAAGTTACCAAAGAATTTTCAAAACAACACTCCATGCTGCCAGAATGACTATCAAGAAGAGAGCCACAGAATTTTTGGAAAAATTACTGGAAAGATAAATTAAAATTTTAATTATGCTTTTAACCTTTGATCCAATAATTCTATTACTAAATATCAAGATAATAACTCTAAAAATAGGGGAAAAGTTATACACAAGTGTCTAATGCAGTACATTAAAAATAAAAAGCAACCTGAATGTTTAACCATAGTATAATAATTAAGAATATTGTAAAAATCAATACAGTATAATATCATGCAGCTGTTATGTTTACATAAAAGTCTGTGTTAACAAGAAAAATCTTTATACTATTTTGGTAACGAAAATTCAAATGGGTATATACAATATGATCTCAACTATACATAGTTATTAAAAAAATACTGAGTATTTGATCTGAACTCAAGAACTAACAATAATTTACAAAGCAAAGTATATATACACCAAAATATTGTCTGTCTGGGCAACATGAATTTTAGATGATTTTATCGCTCTTAATTTTTATTTTTAATAAAACTAGATTATTTTTATAATTAGAATATATTTTAGTAATTAAAAGAAAGAAAATACCATTGATGAAATTAGTACTGAAAGTATAGTGGTTCTAGTAATTACTACTACTCATCACAGCACTACTATAGCAGGTAAGGACTAAAACAATCAAAATGACCATCAGTAAGGAACTGGCTACATAAACCTAAATACCCACAAAATAAAGTACAGTATTATGAAGCTATTAAAGGAATGAGGACTATCTGTGTATATTGTCTGTAGTCTGGAGTGATCTGCAGGATATATTACAAAAAAAGATGGACAAAAGCATGTATAATATACTACCATTTAGCAAAGAAAAAGGATTACAAATATATACAACTAGTTTTTTATATTTTTACAAGTAAAAGAATAAATCAAACACCTAATTTTAAAAAGGGAGGGGCCTCTAGGGCAGGGCTGTCCAGCAGAACTTTCCGCAAGAATGGAAACGTTAGCCCTGGCTTGTGTAGCTCAGTGGATTGGGCGCGGGCTGGGAACCAGACGGTCCCAGTTCGATTCCCGGTCAGGGCACATGCCTGGGTTGTGGGCCAGGTCCCCGGTGAGGGCCATGTGAGAGGCAACCACACATTGATGTTTCTCTCCCTCTCTTTCTCCCTCCCTTCTCCTTTCTCTAAAAATAAATAAATAAAATCTTTAAAAAAAAAAATGGAAATGTTCTGTAACCTGTGCTATCCAATATAGCAGCTGGCCACATTTAGCTACTGAGCACTTAACATGTGGCAAGTGAGGCTGAAGAGCTAATTTTTAATTTATCTGAATTTTAATTAATTTAAAATTTAAAAGCCACATGTACTGCTGGTTAGCTGAGCAAACAAAGAACGCTGCGGGGAGAGGAAGCAGAGCCCAGGGGCCGGGGCAGGAGCTAGACGTCGTCGTCTGTAGCTTTTGGAGACCTGAATATGGAAATCATAATTTTTAGAAATTAGATTTTTAAAAAGCAATTCCTATAAAATAAAAAGAAACAAATCAACCTAACTAGATATACAGATTGTGACAAAACTACACGGATTAACCAGCTCAAATGACTTTAAAACACAATGATTTGACTTGATATCCTTAGTGAGATACATGCCACCAACTAAAAAAGTGCAGTTTTTTCAACATAGGAAGAAACAAATATAAGCTAGTATGAGCTTTTAAAACTCTGTAATCCAAAATTTGAATTAGGAGTGTTAAGTATGAATTTATGATGGATTTTATATTAAGAAACACTATTTCTTAGCTCTGTTCATTGAAAAATCCTAAAACAAGGAACAAATAAATTGCAAACAACATTCCTAACACCCAGATGTAGTATCTAAATACTATTTCCCATTAAAAGAAACTAATGCTCCAAGTGAAATGTCTTATTCCACACCAGAGGGAGGACACATACAAGATGAATCTATGAACCTAGAAATGTGGTTATCCTAGAAAGCAAGGAAGGTATCAGACACTAGATGGAATATCAAAAGGGCTCAGGAGCCAACTGGAAGGAGCTCATATAGTACTAAGATGGAATGATTTCACCATCGGTAAGAATTATATTAGAAAAGGATTACAACACACCAGATATGTTTAAATTCATGAGGTCACATAATACTTTAAAATACTAATTAGTCACCTTTGGGAGATGCTAGGGAACCAACTTATTTACCTGACAATTGAAATAAAGAGAAAAAAAAAAATCAAGCATGTGTCTTGCCTGTACTGTTACAAGCTATATCACAAAATAACAAGACAGAAGTAGCTTAATGGAAAGTATTTCTTTACAAAATTATTCTAGCTAATAAGTGAAAAACAAAATTTAGAATGACAGAATTAAAATATTGCCATTTTGTAGCCACTAATGAAACAATGAAGCTAGACAGTGATCACCAATGGCAGAACAGAAACAAGCAGACACTGTGTGCTTCCAGACAGGACACAATGATACTTCCGAAGCAATCTGCTCCCCCACAAGAAAAACTAAATCTGATTCTGATCAAATCTATAAATGTAAATGACAATTTACAGAAAATACAAGAGACTGATGTACAAGGAAGCAAAATCCAGACTGGCAAATTCTATTAGGAAAAACTAGTTTCTTTAACTCAAGCAGAAAAAGAAAAGATGGGGAGGGTTATCTATACATTAAGAAAGTCTTAGGGGAAATAAGCAATTACAACCTATGAACCTTATTTCAATCCTGATGCAAATAAAATATGAAAAATAAAATTGTAAGATAATAGAGAAAATTTAAACAATGAATTAACATTTAATGAAATTAAGGAACTACTATTGCTTTAGGTGAGATGATATTGTGCTTATTTTTTAAAAAGAATCCTTATGTTTTAGAGATATATATTGAGATATTTATAGATAAAGTTAAATAAAGGCCAGGGTTTGCTTCAAAATAACCCAGGAGGAAGTAAGAATGTTTCTTGGTACTACTGACATTTTGGCCAGATAAGTCTTTGCTGTGTGGCTGCCCTATGCATTGGAAGATGTTCAGCATCACCCCTGGCCTCTACGCACTAGAAGCCAACAGCAGGAGGTAGCTGACACACTCAAAATATCCAAATCAATAAAGTTATTGATGAAAATGAAAAATGTATCTTTTATTTTACAAAGAAACTAAACAGACATTTGGGCCAACCCAACACATGAGAATGCTTTCTTTTCTTTTTTTTTTTTTAAAGATTTTATTTATTTATTTTTAGAGAGAGGAGAAGGGAGAGAGACAGAGAGGGAGGGAAACAGCAATGTATGGTTGCCTCTCACATGGCCCCCACAGGGGACCTGGCCCGCAACCCAGGCATGTGCCCTGACTGGGAATCGAACCGGGACCGTCTGGTTCCCAGCCCGCACTCAATCCACTGAGCTACACCAGCCAGGCCTGCTTTCTTAATAATGATACCAAATTCAAGAATAGTGCCAGGAACACTAGAGAATACTTTCTTACCTTTGCCAAGCTCCTGTTTATTTAGGATCAATTTTAAAATAAGGCAGATATTTCTAACCTATATAAACATATCATCCTGTACTCTGTTATAACTCTTCATAACAACAAACAAGTGCCCCTTAGAAAATACAGCAACCCAAAGATTTAAGCTTTCTAGAAAATAGAAATTTAGACACTTGTGAAAAATCACTTTAGTATTTATAAAAGCATTGTTGTCTGGCTGACAATGATGTCAGAAAAACAGTTCAAACAAGCAAATAGTCCAACAAAAGTTAACAAGCTCAAGAAAAAAAAACGAAATATTAGAACAAAAGAAAGAAACAAATGAAAATGAGGTAGGGCACCTAATTAGGATGATTACTATTATTTTTCCTTATGAAGTATAAACAAAAACAAAGTACAACAGCCTAATAAGATTACATAACAATTTAGCCCTGGACGGAACCCCAGGGGACCACTCCTTTCTTTACATAGATTAAGGAAACTAAGGCCCACAAAAACAAAGTGATCACAATTTAAGACCTCAGAGCTAAATAAAACTTGAAATGGACTACAAGCTTTCCAAATCTTAATTATGTGACCTATTCAATATTTCACTATCAACAATAAGATAAGAATTACCTCATCTTTGAAGCCAAGATCATCTGCATCTATTCCATACTGTGGCCCTCTTCTTGCTAAAACTGAAGAAGCATTTCTACTTTTTTTTTTTAGAGCTAAACCTTTCACCTGTCTTCTGCCCCACACATTCTCCCCATCTCAAAAAATGTGCTCCTGCAATTGTGTCCTCTCCACAGGATCATTCCTACCAACACAGAGGTTCTAAGAGAGTTATCACTTGACTGCATGTCCTACTGCACCGACAACCCAATTTTTCTCTACTCTAATTTTCAAATAAAAGTTTTTAATAATAATCTATAATCTAGAATATCTCTACTTCTTTTCTAACTATTTTCTTCTGAATCCACACTAGTCAGGTTTTCATCCCCACTGAAATACCTTCTTTCAAAATAGACAATGACGTTCATCTTAACTAAATCCAATAGCGAATTTTCTGTCCTATTCATCCCTGACCTCAGAGCAGCATTTGGCACAACTAATCATTCCTCCCTTCCTGAAACACTCTTTTCTTACTTAGCTTCCATACCCATCTGTTTTCCTGGTTTTCTTACTACCTACTGGCTGTCTCCTCTCAATCTCCTTTGTTAAATCTGCCTCCTATTCCTGATCTCTAAATGCTGGAATACACAGGCATCATATATTGCTACGCTATACCTAGACTCTCCTTAGGTGGCGTCTAGACTTCTTTTATGCTGACTTCCAGATTCTTAGATCCACCTTGCTATCTGATAACTCCATCTAAAAATCATTTCACACTTACATGTCCAAAACCGAAATCATGATCTGTCTCCCTTCTACCCCAACTCTTTCCTAATTTTCTGATCTCATTAAATGACACCTCCATCTGCTAAATTACTCATGTCGAATTCTGAGGATCATTCTGCATTCCTTCTTAAGCTCACACCCTACATCCAAACCATTTGTAAAACCAGGCGGTTTTATCTCCAAATACATTCCGATTTTGATTATTTCTTACCATCCCCAGTGCTACTAACCTAGTCCAAGCCACCATTTTTTTCTCACTTGAACTTCTGCAAGTCTCCTAATTGATATTCTGCTTTCATCCATGCTTTCCCAGTCAGAAAAAGCTGCTTGATACAAAGATCAATTGGCACTGCTCTCCTGATTAATACCCTTCAATGGCTTCCTACAGCCATCATATTCCTTAACCGAACCTGAAAACTTTTACAAGATTATTTTTGCTTATTTCTTCATCCTTATCTCATGCAACTCCTCCCATCATTTGCTTTTTCAGGCAAAGTGGCTTTATTTTGTGCATCAAACATGCCAATCTTGTTGCCAACTCATAGATTTTGTACTTGCTGCATTTTTTACCTAAAAGGCTTTTGCTCAGAACATCATAAATAGGGGCCCTTCTCTTTATTCTCATTATTCATAGCACAAACACCACCCTCTCAAAGATGGCTCCCATGATAATTCCAGTAAAGTGAGACCACTCACTCTACCTTGTTTTCTTTTCTTCATAGACTTTGTTACTATTGGAAATAACCTTACATTTATTGCCTCTCCCACTAAATATAAGACCTGTGAGAACAGAAATCTTTTGTCTAGTTCACCATGGTAATCACAACACCACCTATTAATTTTTTGAGGAATAAATGATTATTCTGTAATGCTGTTCCAAATGGAACATTAATAGTTTCAAGGTATGAAATTTGCCCTCCTGTTTTAAAGGAAATGTTATATCTTCCCTCTTTCGAAAAATTGCATAAGGCTTACTTAAAGCTGTAAAATTCCTAAGAGAAAAGTTAGTAAATCAAAACGTTTTGCTCAGAACAATTATCATAGCAAAGTTGTAATATTTTTACAGGGTTAATTTTAAATAACTGAGGTGCCCTAATAGACTTCAGACAAAATAAATTTCATCTGTATTTATAACAATTTGACTAATATAAACTAGTCACAATATATTAATTAAATAAAACTATTTTTTTCTTAAAAGAAAAAAGTTATCTAGATTAATAGAACTTTGAAGATTTATATTTCATGTATAGTTCTCCAGCTAATTTAAACTAATTCTTTGTGACCAAGAATGAAGCAGTTAATAGTTGTTCAGCTGTTTCCCCTAATTGTACAGGGAACATTTTGAGATAGGCTCTAAGTATAAAATACATATTTTATCTAGAGGTAACTAGATAAAAGCAAAAAAGAAAAACTGTAAGTCTTGCCCAATTTTAATTCTTGAGAACTGCTTATTTTCTAAAAATGGCCAAGAGTGCTATTATGGCAATGCTAGAAAACTTACCAAATCTAACACTTAATATTTTCATCCAAAAAATACTTTCTTCCTAAAAAAAGTCCCAAATAGTATAGGTCACACAAAACAGGTCAGAAAAAGATTTAAGCTCCTTCAGTACCAGAATGCCTTCTTTATATAGTTTCACATGATTCAGAATGTAAATCTAAACTACAGAGTCCAATGTATATGGAATATCATAATGACCCTTTGATTTATGTGACTTTAAGAAGGGTTATAGTTTTAAGGAAAAAAAAAAACTATAAAATCAGACTTCCGGCCAAGATGGAGGCGTAGGTAGACACACTGTGCCTCCTCACACAACCAAAAAAGGAAAAACAACAATTTAAAAAACAGAAACAACCAGATCTGACAGAAAATCAAACTGAGTGGAAGTCCGACAACCAAGGAGTTAAAGAAGACACGTTCATCCAGACCGGTAAGCAGGGCGGAGCCGGGTGGAGAGCACTCGGCAAGATGGCAGTTTACGGAGTGGTACCGGCAACGCTGCAGCTGCCTGGAGAGACCCACGGCGGGCACGCCTGGCCAAAATTTGGCCCAAGCACTCGGTGAAACCCGAGGCTGGCCGACCTGGACCCAGTGGGGCCGAGACCGGTGGACCGGTCAGTCCCTCATTTGCACACACAGATAAACTGGGAGAAATAGCTGGGGAGCGGAGCAGACCATGCAACCCACCATCGTGTGGAAATAAAGCCTCAAACCACCGATTGAAAACACCTGGGGGGGTTGAGGCAGTGGTGGGAGGAACTCCCAGCCTCACAGGAGAGTTTATTGGAGACCCACAGGGACTTGGAATAATGCAAGCCCTCCCACCCACCCCGAGCCAGCACAGAAGGGCCCAACTTGCTTGGGGGGAGGGGGGAAGTGCAGAGAGCAGAGAGAGCGCCATTGTTCTCTCAAGGCCCGCCCCCACAGGTAGCGTCACAACACAATGATGTGGGTTACCCCACCCTGGTGAACACCTAAGGCTCTGCCCCTTAAAGTAACAAGGCGCACCAAGAAAAAAAATGGCCCAAATGAAAGAACAAATCAAAGCTCCAGAAAAAATATAACTAAGTGACAAAGAGATAGCCAACCTATCAGATGCACAGTTCGAAATACTGGTAATCAGGATGCTCACAGAACTGGATGAAAGTTGGTCGCAATTAGTTGAACAAATGAAGGATACACTAAAGGAAATGAGGGGAAATGTGCAGGGAACCAATAGGGATGAGAAGGAAACTGGGACTCAAATCAATGGAGCAGACCAGAAGAAAGAAAAAAACATCCAACCAGAAAAGAATGAAGAAACAAGAATTAAAAAAACTTAGGAGAGGCTTAGGAACCTCCAGGATATCTTTAAACATCCCAACATCAGAGTCATAGGGGTGCCAGAAGGAGAAGAGGAAGAGCAACAAATTGAAAACTTATTTGAGCAAATAATGAAGGAGAACTTCCACAAGCTGGTGAAGGAAAGAGATTTTCAGGAAGTCCAGGAAGCTCAGAGAGTCCCAAAGAAGTTGGACCCGAGGAGGAACACACCAAGACACACCATAATTACATTACCCAAAATTAACAATAAGGAGAGAATCTTAGAAGCAGCAAGAGAAAAGGAGACAGTTACCTACAAAGGAATTCCCATAAGACTGTCAGCTGATTTCTCAAAAGAGACCTTGCAGGCAAGAAGGGGCTGGAGAGATGTATACCAAGTCATGAAAGGCAAGGACCTACATCCAAGAATACTCTATCCAGCTAAACTTTCATTTAGAATGGAAGGGCAGATAAAGTGCTTCTCAGATAAGGTCAAGTTCAAGGAGTTCATCATCACCCAGCCTATATTATATGAAATGTTAAAGGGATTTATATAAGGCATGAAGGGATATCAACAGGGGAGTGGGAGGGGGAGAGAGGAGGAAAAAGTACAGAGAATAAGAAGCATAAGTGGTAGGTATAAAACAGACAGGGGGAGGTTAAGAATAGTATAGGAAATGTAGAAGCCAAAAAAATTATGTGTATGACCCACGGACAAAAACTAAAGGGTGGGGAATGGGGGGTGTGTGGGGTGGAAGAGAATAAAGGGAGGAAAATGGGACAACTGTAATAGCATAATCAATAAAATATACTTTTTAAAAAACTATATAAAATCAAGTAATTTCCTACTATTTCCCTGTGTTCAGCTTCTTTGTATAAAACATTGCTGTCTCACTACCTCTGCTGCCAGCAAGAGAACTCACACAATGGGCAACTAGATGAGTATAATAAAAATAAACTAAGAGAGAAAAATATAAATAAGGAGATCTCTCTCCTCAAAAAAGAAAAATAATCAAAGACGAGATAAAGGTAAAAACAATATTGCTGCATTAAAACTGCAACTGCTTCTCTCCTACAAAGGAGAAAAATGATTAGAAATAAATTTTTCCACTCCTCTTATTTGTTCCAGAATATTCCTAAAGCATTTCCTTATCTTACATTTGTTTACACGACACCTACTCTTGCTTTAAAAAAAATCATACTATGCTTAGATTTTAAATATGGTTTCCTAGACTCTTGGTCAGATCACAGTAAGTACAAGACTTCAAATTTAAGGCATAATCAGCCTCTCTTAAACAGTATTTTGAAACAATGGGTCAAATTAAGGCATCTTAATTACAGTACATATTCCTAAAGTTTAGTCAGTCAAATAAAAACATTACAAAATATTCATTCATTCATAAGGTCTTTACTGAACACCTACTAAGTATCAGGCACTGAACTATAGATAGAGCTGGAGATACAAAAAATGAGTAACACACAGTGATCACCTGCCATTAAGAAACTCCCAGCCAAGAAGAGAATGGTAACACAAGAGTGTAAGTACTAATGATAAAGTACAGGAGGCTAAGTAAACTCAAAACTAAGATTACAGGACAGAAGGTAATTTGGAAAGGTTTCCAAAGGCATTAATGCCTAAAATGAATCTTTAGGTACTAGCAGAGATTAAGCACAACTATGATTTGAGTTGTATGTTTGTGTTTTGGGGAGTGGGACAATAGATAAGTTAGTAAAAGGCAGTTGGTGAGGGAAGATCCTATTTCAGTAAGAGGAAGCAGAATGTGCAAAAGTAAAAGGCATGAAGCTCAGTTTCTAAGTAATCAAAGCTACTCCTGACTGCATCTAGGTAGCAATTTGGCTTCATCTCCTGGCTGCTCTTAGGGGTCACTGCCTCCTGGATCACTCACTACACTTGAGCAAGCCCTTCCTTCAGCCATGCCAGAGGGAATTTGGTCTCTAAGTACCGATGTACTTTTTCACGTTCCCCAGGCTCATGTAAGTTAGTGCAGGGAGGTAAGAAGGGGAGTGAGGACTGTGGAAACCGGGGGAGGTCACACTGTTGGGCACAGAACCCACAGTACCACCACCTGCAGCAGAGGGGCTTATGGGATTGTATCTGCAAAGAGTCCCATAGGTGCAGTAGCCCTTCTGGTAGTACCTGCAGATGGTGGATGGCTTGCCGTTGGCCAAGTCCTGTTGAGAACAAGCACTGGTTTGCTCCCTGACATACACTATGGCATATAATCCAACTGCAGGTAGTTTACAACTGTGCTGTCCAATATAGTGGCTACTGAGCTCTTGAAATGCAATTAGTCAGAATTTAGATATGTTTTAAGTATAAAATATACATGGGATTTTGAAAACTCAGTACATAAAAAAATATCTCTTTAATAATCTTTTATATTTGTTACATGTTGAAATATTTTGGATATGTTAGATTAAATAAAATATGTTGAAATTAACTGTTCGTATTTTGAGTAGCAACTGAAAAAATGTTAAATTATGGATATGGTTCTCATTATATTTCTATTGGACAACGCTGGTTTAGAATGGCTGCCCTGGCTGAAAGGTAGTGGCAAAGTAATAATAAAAGGAAGAACCCATTACAGGGAAGATCTTTATGTCATAATAAGAAGATGGTTGGAAACAAAAGATCTTCTCTAGGAATATTATCATCGGATCTGACATTTATAAAGCTCCTTCTCTCACCCGGGAATTGGAGGGCAAAAAGGCTGAAAGAAGATGACCAGCTGGTCCTGAAATTAAGTGGCAAGTAACAGTTGTTTGAACTAAGGTAGGCTAACTAGAGGTATAGTGCAGAATTGATTCAGAAATGTTTATCAAGTAAAATAAACTGGACTTGGCGATGGATTATCTGTGGGGAGCATAAAAAGAGAGCAGAACCTACATGAATTCCAAAGTTTAGGGCTTCCAAAACTGGGTGACTATGGTACCATTCAATAGGACAGGCTTGGTGGTGATCGGTTCACTGTCAGGCATACAGCGTTTAGAATGCCTGTGGGAAATCTGTGGAAATAGCAGAAGTTAGCTACATAAATTTGGAGCTAATGCAAGAGTTCCTGGAGAAAGAGAAAAAAATGGACAGTGCATTACTAAAATATAGCTGGTGGAAGGCAACACTACCAAAAGCCTGAGGGTAAACTCAGCCAAGAAAATAACACAGAGTGAAGAGAAGGCAGAAGACTGCATTATGAGGCAACACAATAACTATATGGTGGGTAGAGGAGGAGAATCCCACTAAGGAGATGAAAAATGATAGGCAGGAGAGGAGCCAGGATAAAGGGTAGCATCTTTCTCATAATGGACTTTTGCTGTGTCTTAATAGAATTACAGTTCCGTGACTGTTTAAAAGAGATGTGACTCTGACCAAAAAAAAAAAAATCTCTTTTCCGAAGTCACCAATTACTGGGTTGGCCAAAAATCCATTTAGTTTTTTCTGTAAAATAAAAGACACATTTTGCATTTTCACCAATAACTTTATTGATTCGGGTATGTTGAGTGTGTTGACTATCTCCCACATGACATAACGTTGATTGTTCTCAATTAATGCCTTGATTTAATCTCTGTCAACTTCAAGGTCTACCTAATGGTGGAGAAATCTCCAGCACAAAACTTCACAAACCACTTTTGACACATTTGATCAGTCACAGCACCATCTCCATAAGCAGCACAAATCTTTTTCTGCATTTTAGTTGCATTTTTACCTTTCTTGAAATAATAAAGTGTAATGTGCTGAAAATGTAGCTTATTTTCATCCACCTTCAATATTAACATGACTACACAAAAACTCAGCAATTTTGATGTTTTCTGTTGAAATGCACACTGATATGACAGCCGTCACAATACAATCTAACAAAATTGTTTTGAATGAAGTTAAAAACAACTAATACTAGAGACATCTTATGGAAAAAAAGGAACTTTTTGGCCAACACATTACTTTTTCATATTTGAAATAATACTTTGCCAACTTAGAAAATTAAAACAAACTATTATTTCTTATTATACATTTGGATAAACATACAAGTCAACATGTTATCACTTCTTGGCCTTTTGGCTAAGATCAAGTGAAGTCAACATGCAACAAAATCCTAAAATGAAATACATAGAAAACTAATGTAAAATTCAATGTGAAACTACAACTTGGAAAAGTGTAATTAAAATAACAACCACACCAAAGAAAAAAAGTACAGAACCTTTGGGCCCTGGCTGGTGTGCCTCAATGGATTGAGCACCGGCCAGCAAACCAAAGAGGCCATGCCTGGTTTGTGGGCCAGGTCCCCAGATGGGGGCTTGGGAGAGGCAACCATCGATGAACATCAATGTTCTCTCCCTTTCTTTCTCCCTCCCTTCCCCTCTCTCTAAAATGTATTAATCTTTAAAAAAAAAAATCTTTGAACCATACATTTTTTCAGTTTTACTCTTTTCCAAATACATGTAAGTCTCTTCTCACACACAAGAAAATCACTTAAATGATAAATTTTGATTCCAAAGAAATATCTAATCCATTTTTAACCTGAATCTGAGGGTAAAGGATAGCTATTTATGCATGTATGCACCCAACTGTATTTTCCCAGGGATAATAATCAACACTTTCTTCAGACTGGGGGGCGGGGGGCAGTGTCCAAGACAAAAAGATTAAGAAAGTGGCCAGTCAACGTAGCTCCATCAAATAACTCACACAAACCAAATTTCAGTAACAAATCTGCTTTAACAAAGCCACCCATTCTTTTCTTTACCCAAGTACAGGTACAAACATCTCGATAAAATGAATCCTTACAACAATATCTACTATTTCCACTCCCAAATGGAAAAAATATATATGACGCTACCAATTCGTTACTACCCAGCAATTTGTTACTAACTGATGTTAGTAACTTGCCCAAGGCTGCAAAGTGAATGAGAGGGTTTAAACGCAGGTAAACTGGACTCGCGCTCTTCACGACTCTCAAACAGGGACCCGTGGTCCTGCCAACGTAAAACACCATCCAAGCAGCCACGCCAACTCATCTATGCCAAGAAGGCACACCTCATGGCAATTCTCTTTCCTTCCCTCACCCCATCCCTGAAAAATGTGTAAAATTTTATTTTCCACTCTTAAGAACGTTTCTACTCTAACCATGGTCTTAATCTCTTATCTACTATCCCATAGCTACCAACAGCCTCACAGCCTCCTCCTTCTTGGTCTTGTCTCCCAGGCCTCCAGGGCTTTAAAATAATGCCTAACCCAGTCTCTACATCCTCCAGCAATGCTTTCCCTTCCGTAGGTCCTAACCAAAAAAACAGTCCTTCCCCAGCTCCTCCTCCTAATTTCCCAACCCCGCAATTGTCTGTCAACCTCCCCTCCTCCCCGTCCCCAGCTGCAGGCACTGCAATTATCTCCTAGGACTTTCTTTTGCCCGCGTCCCCAGATCCTCCCGCATCCCTAATCCTTCCACCCTCCCCTCTTCAACCACTCCGCTCGCACGCTCCCCTTCCCGAACGCCGTATCTCCGGCTCCTCCACACTCCAGTCCTACCTCACAGCACTCCACTTCCCACTGCCTCCACGCCCACCCCAAAGCCCACCCTCACCCTGCCCGGCCCTCAGCGGAGCGGACGAGGTGTCACACCTCCTTGCCTCCTCTCTGTGGACCAAACTCTCCGCCGGCCCTCGGCGTCTGGCGGCCGGAGTGGGCACTTGGCTCCTGAGGACGCTGCGGAGTCTGCGGGGTGGGAGCAGAGGTAGCCGGGGAGCGGGAGCAGAGGTAGCAGGGGTGCGGGAGCAGAGATGGCCGGGGTGCGGGAAGTTTGAATACAGAGCTGGAGTAGGGGCGGGGACGGCAGCTCTTGTTTGGTAGCGGCTAGGAGACTTCGGCTCCAAGGTAACGGAGGCGGAGGCCCAGATTCCGTGGCGGGAGGCCAACAATGCCCCGCCAGCCCCGATCTCCTATTGGCCTTTTTCGCCATATGGCCCCTTCTATTGGCTTGGGTGGAATTGGAAGGCGGGACGATGGGTACGGAAGGAGGCGTCCACTGGTTGACCGTTCTAGCGGTAGCGGCTCCCCAGAACAGGGAAGTCTTTGGGGCCAGGCCCGGCGGAGCGCGCCCGTGGCCCTTTAAACTGCGCGGAGGGCGTTACTACGCACAGTGCGGAGGGAGCGGCCGGGCTTCGGGTGGCAGGGGCTGGATGACGGCGCGCAGAGGACGACAGGGGATTAGTGAATAGTAGAAATTGGAGCCTGCGCAATTGAAAACATTAACAATTGTCTCGAATCCTTTTTGGAAAACGACTGGTTTTAAATTAGGAAGAAATAAACAAATCCGTAGCTACCTAGTTACTTCTCGGTCTTAGCCCTAAAATCGTCGAGATCATGGCCTTTGTAAATCACTAACGCGCCGTGAATTTGTCTTGAAAGTGGTTTTGGAACGGGTATGAGCTGGAATGACATTCGAATCATTTGCACACAAATTTTTAAAAGAAACGTCTACGTTGCATGTCAGTAACCTATTTGAGAGCTCTTGGATGGCATATTTTCCTCTTTAAAAAATAACAGTACGTTAAACAGCATTCATTCATTGCAGGAGGTAGGGAAGGTGAAAAAAAATCATCTCTTCGGTAACGGTTATGTTATACCTTTCTCAACCTTCTGATTATCCGGTATTTCCCTTTCTGGCCGTTGTTAATTTTTCAAGATGTAGGTAATTGTTTTACCTACATCTGCAGATACTCTAATTCATCAAGGTAAATGTATTCTAATCAGTCTTCTGACCATGAATTATGGTAATTATGTTTCTTGCTTGACCTCGTTTTCCTAACTTTGCACTATTTCAGAGCTTTTATTTCATCCCGTCAGTATATTTTACTTCAAGTTTCAGACTAACGCACCTAAACAATATGATAATTAAATGTAATTTTCAGTAGAAGATAGCAATTATGTGTCAGTGAAAAATAAATGAGTCATCCCTAAAACTGCACTGAAATAACTTTTCATCGGTTTGTTTAAATCTGCTAATGCTCTTCGTCAAAATAGCTCACTGGTTACTGACTTCATTAGAAGTAGTTGAATAAATGCATCAGTGGATTTCTTTTACAGAAGTTGCTATAGAGAGTCAAGAAATATACTGTATTTAGGTGAAAAAAACAAACATCTCTCCCCTGAGTCAAATGGGGGTTGTTACCACAGGAGGACAGCTAAGAATGAAACTAATTTAGTCACTCACAGTGTGCTAGGCCAAATAATCTCATTCCATCACCAATCATGATAGTAGACACATATTGTTACTCATTATATCTGAGTAAGCAGATTCAGAGAGGTTGAAGAATCTACCACAAGATTCTTTACTACTACTAAAGTAGTATGTGGTAGGTCAAGATTCAAGCCTTCCTCTGCTCAATTCCAGGTTTCAAATTTAATGCCTTTAACGTGTTTCACATATAGGTTAATAGAGTTGCTGGAAAGTAAGAAAGTCTCCCAAACATTGTCTAATTGTATGTAACACATTTTCAAGATCTTTTCAATGTGCAGTTTTATTCACTCCATCATATTTGTAATAACAGTGATTATCAACTTGATGTTAAATGAAGACAAAAAGAATTCTAAAACTACAGAAGTAAAAATATGTTTATTCAACTATTTGTAAAAGGTTATGCAAAATGTTTCAAGTTCTTATATGATTTTACAGGGTTTAATATAATCATTTTTGCAGAATTAGAATTTTCTAAGACTATTGCATTTACCATTTCATTTCACTATATATACTACATAGGATTCAGCTTTTCAAAAAAGGAAAGCCAATAAACCTACATTTTTGTATTACTATTATATAAAATTATATCCAACAGAAATCAGGTTTTTAAGTGTTTTTAAAGACTATATTTATGAAAGAAATTATATTAATAATCATTAAGCACTTCAGAATTTTTTTTTAATATTCCTGGGCTTACATTGATACTGTAATATCACCAGATTTGTTACATTGCTAACTAAATGTTTATTTTCTACAGAACTTTGATTGCTTTGTTTCATGCTATGTGGCAATGAGACAGATATTAAAATTTTCCTAGAAATGCTTACCAATTGAATTATTCCTATTTTCCATATGGAGAAACTAAAGCATTTGAACAATTTGTTAGAAGTTTCATAAAATTAATAGGCAAAGTAGTAAGTAGACTTTCCAACTGTAAATAATCCAGAAGTTACAAACTTAAAAGAAACATACTACAAATAAGCATATCTTCACACCAGTATATGCTTATTAAGCACACCAGTATAATTATCCTCAGTTAACTTTCAGATGTTCATTTAATACCACTCTTAAAAATAAAAAACAAACAAGAAAGAACAGTAGTGTCACAATTTTATTCATTTATTTTTAGAGAGGGGGATGGAAGGAGAAAGAGAGGGAGAGAAACATCAACGTGTGGTTACCTCTCGAACGCCCCCTACTGGGGACCTGGCCGCGACCCGCATGTCCTGACTAGGAATCAAACCAGTGGACCCTTTGGTTTGCAGGCCCGCACTCAATCCACTGAGCTACACCAGCCAGGGCTGCACTTACACAATTTTATATATTTTATGTATTTATGTATTTTGTCTATTTTACTTAGATATGTGATAAATAATACAAAATTCAAAAAATTTTAAATCTAAATTCTCAGGATCCATATGCTATAAAATTTTAATAATAAATTCCAGGTAAATAGTAGGTTGTCAGCATACAATAACTTTTAAACAGCATCTAATATGTGAGGTATTTAAAAGAAATTGAATAGCTCAGGAAAACCTGTTGGGAATAAAGAACAATAAAATTGGAGACAGAAAGTGCTCTGCTCTTAAAAAAAGAAATTTAGTCCAATTGTTATTATTTGCCTTTGCAGTACAGAAAGCTATGTCTTTTGATTATTGTTCTGTTTAAAGGATAAATCATTTTTGGTCATTTGATGAAATTTACAAGTTAATTATTTTGTTAGTAGAGAAAGAAAACTATCGAGGTGTGTGCTAGTATTTTTCTTCTTTCATAATTAGTGAGTAAATCATCAATAGTATCTCAATTTCATGGAGTTTATTTGAATTTTCAGGGCTTTTGCTTTCATTTTGCATAAAAAAAGAACTGAACCAGAAGTTGGTTTGAGAAAGTTTTTAATACATATTTTCAGATTTTGTTAATGCTATCTCAGTAGGCAAGCATTGAAAGAAATCATTCCATTTGTATTGACATTGTTAGATTTGAAAGGGTGAATGTCAATACAATTTTCTTAGTAGACACAATTGCCTGTTCTCGACTGAAAATAGTCCACAGGAGATTCTGTTAAGATTAGTGACTACATATTTTAATCGACAATATGCTAGATAAAGAAAAAAATGTTTTTACTACTTTGGAGTTCTAGCATAATAAAACAGCCATCTATTTCTCCAGTAAAAACAGGAAAATAGCATAGCAGAATTGCAATGGAATATTTCTAAGTTAGAAACTTCCATTTCTTTATTAAGTACATATTGTGTACTTATTAGGTGCCCTCAGGGAATACAGGGATAGAACATGAATTTCTTGTCTTCTAGCTGTTCATCTGTCTCATGAACAAGAAAGATGACTTTTCTCTGATTGCAGGGACTGTGTAAAAAGGGAGATTATAAGGTATGCGGAAAGTGCTAAGGGGACTTGGAGGAAGGACTCAACTCAGTCAGCCTTGTGGCCCAGAAATGCTTCTAAGAGGAAATAACTCTTGAATTACCATTCATATTACATAAAAGGTAACCAGAAGTAGGAAGATATATAAGATTGAAACAAATCAGTATAAACCCAGGTATTAGTGAGGCAGGGCAAATAGTTTAGTGAAACTGAAGAGAAGAAATGATGGGGTAAGGTGGGCTGTGCACTAGGAGAGGGAGTGGCCAGAGATATGGCTGAGGGATAGATGTTTAAATGTGCATTTAAGAAGCTTATATGTAATCCTCAAAGCCATAGGTAGTAACTAATAAATTGAACAGAGGACTAATATACTTTGATCTGCATTTTAGAAAGATTATCCCAGTAGCATCACGCAGGGTGACTAGAAGCAGAAAGGTCAGCTAAGACCTTTTCAGGAAGGGGACCAGTAACTTAAGCAAGAAATGAAGAAGGCCTGAATCAACTAACATCAATTGGGTACCTTCTATTCCTGGGCTGAGGTTATGGATTTACAATGCTCATTTTAATCCTTGCTATAACTCATTTTCATCCTTACCACAACTCTATGATGTAGTATTATCTTTATTATCATTTCCTTTGTCACAAGTGAAGCCTGCGGCTGAAAGAGGCTAGGTGCTTTGCCCAAGGTTACAATTAGGAAAAAAAAGAGTAGGGATTTAAACCCTTGTCTGACTTTAGGATATGAGCTTTCAACCACTTGTTTTTCAAACTATGGTTCTAACTCATCAATCATCCAATCAAGTTATGGTTTATGACTACATTTTTTAAATGGATATAGAGTAGAAAAGAAAATATCATAGTACATTGTACACAGAAAGGATAAGTACCATTTTATGAAACTTTTTCATTATCTTTATATACAGATAATGTACTTATTTTTTTACTCGGACTCAAAGTAAAAAATACTGTACTATGTTATACTGCAATCATAGTGAGGAGAGAAAAATTATGGATATGCACTACCTGTGTTACAAGACTTGGTGGCAGATTTTATGTGGATTGTATGTTGGAGAGTAATAGGGAGAAGAAGGAGCCTAGGTTGACTCCAAATTCCTCTCTAAGAAACCTGATACCCTTCACCAAGACAGTAAGTACAGAAGCACCACATGTGGAGGAAAGGACAGAAATAAGTAGTTTGGTGAATATGTTTGAGATACCTAGGGGACATCCAGGTGCAAATGCAGATGGCATCCCTGAGGAAGTAAAATATACATTTCAAACATGACCTAGTAATTTCTTTTTTAAAAACATTTTATTTATTTATGTTTAGAGAGAGGGGGAGGGAAGAACATCGATGTGCAAGAGAAGCATCAATTGGTAGCCTCTTGCATGCCCCCAACTAGGGCCCTGACCTGCAACCCAGGCATGTGCTCTGACCAGGAATCAAACCGGCAACCCTTTGTCCTGCAGGAGGATGCCCAATGCAATGAGCCACACCAGTCAGGGTGTGACCTAGTGTTTTCACACGAAGGTATTTACACAGGAGAAATTAAAGCATATATTTTAAAAATACTTTATCAAGAGCATTTATAGCAATCTTATTTATATTAGGCACAGCAGGAAATACCCCAAATATCCATAACCATGAAAATAAATTTTTAGAACTACAGTAGCTTCCCCTTACCTGCAGTTTTGCTGTCCATAGTCTGAAAATACTAAATGAAAAATTCCAGAAATAAACAATTCATAAGTTTTAAATTGTGTTCTGTTCTGAGTATTGTGATCAAATCTCAAGATGTCCCACCCCGGACATGACTCATCCCTTTGTCCAGTAAATCAACACTGTATACTCTACCCACCCATTAAGTTACTCAGTAGCCATCAGATCAACTGTTGCCATATCACAGTGCTTATGTTCAAGTAACCCTCATGGTAGCTTAACACTACGTAAAATGCCTGCATCATTCACCTCCCTTCATCTCATCAGGGTGACATTGTATCATCTCAGAGCATCACAAGAAGGGTGATACAGAACAGTAAGATATTTTGAGAGAGAGAGACCTCATTCATATTTTTATTACAGTATGTTGTTATAGTTGTTCTATTTTATTATTATTATTAAAAGTTAATTAACAATCTCACTGTGTCAAATTTATAAATTAAACTATATCATCGTATGTATAGGAAAAAACATATATATATATATATATAAAATATATATGTAACACCCTATATATAATAGGGTGTGGTACTATCCATCACAGGGCTTGGGGTCTTAGAATGTATCCCCCAGGAATAAGGGGAGACTACTGTATATCTTTAAATTGTAATGCTGGTCATCAATAAAATTAACTACTACTGATCGATATGCATAAATTCCAAAGACATTGTGTTGAGCAAAAAGAAGTCAGACACAAAAGAATATATTCAGTATATTTCCATAATAATCAGTTTTAAAACAGGCAGACTTAATCTGTACTGGTGGAAATCAGAACTGTCTATTACGGAGTTAGGAGGAGGGATCGACTGGGAGGGAATCAGAGATTTTAGAGTGATGTAAATATACTACACCTTGACTGAGCTGGTAGTTAAAAGAGTGTTTCCTTTATCAAGATTTAGTTTTTATCAAAACTAATCAAAATTTAAACTTGATAGGCATTTTTCTTTGTATGTAAAATTTACATACAATTTAAATTTGTATGTAAAATTTACATACAAATTTAAAAATGGCTTAGTTTATTTAAAATGAAAACATGCATTGTCTTATATAATAGAAAAATCTAGCAATAGACCTGGCTCCAAATATGGTTGGATCCAAGCGCTCAACATTATTAAAATTTTGTTTTTTCCTTTTCTCTTACATGTATTTTCCTGTGTGTTGGTTTTATATCCAGCAAATTTTGCCCACCAGGTATGACCTCCACAGCTCCACTTCTATTCTATTCACCTAGCAACTCCATTAGGGAAAGAATACCTCTTTTCTGATTAGTGCAGCAGAGTTTCTGGTATTAACACTGATTGCTCATACCTGAACATGAACTAGTTGCTGTGGCCAAGTGGTTGCCTGAGGTGGGGAGGGGAAAAGGGTATGAACAGGTCGCTTGAATTTTCATGTTCTTCCAGAAGAGCTGAGAGGTGGTTCTCCAAAAGAAAACTGGAATGATGTTACTAGAAGAAACACTGGACAAAACCAATAGATGGTAATGGTAATTTTATTCAAATAGGTTCACAGACTGGTCTGGTATACTTATTTTTAAAATTAATTTAAGAAAACACATGTAATTCTAAGTTTCCCAGTCTGTAAATACAGATAAGGTCAACCAAATTTTGTTATCTGAAAATTTTGTTGTTATCTGACTCCATCTGCTTTATAGTACCTCTACCATCAAAAGACTTCCCCACCATGCCCTGGCTGGTGTGGCTCAGTGGATTGAGTGCCGGCCTGTGAACCAAAGGGTCACCAGTTTGATTCCCAGCCAGGACACATGCCTGGGTTGTGGGCTAGGTCCCCAGTAGGGGGCACACAAGAGGCAACCACACATTGATCTTTCTCTCCTTCTTTCTCCCTTCTCCCCTCTAAAAATAAATAAATAAAATATTTAAAGTAAATAAACAAGGCTCAATTAAAAAAAAAAGACTTCCCCACAAATAATTTCTGGGATTTCTGAGACAGTGAATCACACTTATCCGTGCTGGGAAAGGCTGCTCTGTTTGTTCACTCAACACTCTATCCCATTTCTCTCAGTGGTTCCCATTGGTGGCTGTCACTAATTCACTTAGTACCAGCACTTACATCTGTGCCACAGTTGAACTGGAATAGTGCCAATTATATGCCTATTGCTTCTCAGATCCTAGCCTGCTTTTCTATATTCTATTATGTGATATTGGGGCTAGTACCTGGCAAACTCTCTTGACAGTTGGTTCACTGTTTGCTTCGCCAAAAGGAGGCATTTTTAGGGAAAGGTTGGAAGGTGGGAGTTGGAAAGAAAAAGTTCCTTCTGTGTGCCTGTTCTACCAGGATTACTCCAGCAGCAGCAGTCGGCTCCACACTACCTGTCTTTTGCTGCTCCTAGGACTAGATTCCTAACACTGTCCCCTAAGGGTGTAGACACCAGCCCCGTGGGATCTTTTCTCTGAGTTCCTAGGTTCCTGTGACCCCACCTCTATTCCTTTGTTCCCTTAACCATGTAGGTTAACTGCTTGCTGCAGTTACAAATAACTGGGTTACCTCAGTGGTCCCTTTGTGATCTTTCAGCCTTTCAACACTTTCGTACCAATTCTCCGTATTTAATACCCTCTGCTTAAACCTAGTGTTCGTTTTGCTTTCCCAACAGTATCCTGACTGAACTAACACCCAAGAGCCAAATTTTGGAGGTGAAGGTGAAATACTCCTTTCCCTATACAGGGTGGGGCAAAGTAGGTTTACAGTTATTCATATGGAAGGAAATACAGTAATTAATAAATAATAGTATAAGAATAAACTCTGTGTTTCACATACTCACAACTGTAAACCCACTTTTGCACTGTCCTGTATATTACTCTCAGGTGAGTGCCAGTGAATGGTTACTTACTGTTATAGACTAAATGTTTGTGTCCCCCAAAATTCATATTTTGAAATCTAATCCCTAATGTGATGGTATTAGAAGTTGGGGCCTTTGGGAGGTAATCAGGTAGTGGGGTTAGTGTCCTCATAAGAAGAGGCCAGAGCCCTGGCTGGGTGGCTCAGCTGTTTGGACTGTCGTCCTGTACGCAACAAAAAAGGTTGGGGCTCCATCCCCGGCCAGGGTGCATACCCAGGTTGCGGGTTCGATGTCTTGTTGGAGTGTGTACAGGAGGCGGATGATCCATGTTTCTCCCACCCCCCACCCACCAACCTCCCACCTCTCTCAAATCAATGAACACATCCTTGGGTGAGGATAAGAACAAAAAGAAGAGGCTAGAAGCCAGCTCTCTGCCCTCTGCTCTGTGCCATGTGAGGCTGCAATAAGAGACCCATCTACACACCTAAAGTGGGTCCTCTTATGAGACACCAGATCTGCCAGCATCTTGATCTTGGACTTGCCAGCCTCCAGAGCTCTGAGAAAGAAATTTCTGTTATTTAAGCCACCCAGTCTACAGCATTTCTGTTATAGCAGCCTGAACTGATGAAGACACTTGTTATGACAAAGGCACCGTTTTAAAGAATTCAGTAAAACAGTGCCCCCAGTTCTCTTGCCTTATGATATAAATACAGGAAGGAGCTGACCTGGGATGGACTTGAATAATGATCACCGTACTATAACCGGGCACTATCTTCTCTGACAGCTTTCAATTGAAATAGCTGTGCTTGACTCCTTTCCCCTTGGAAACGTTCTTTCCCAGGAGGATCCTGAGGTCTGTGGCTCAAGCTGAGATTCTCATTGTATGTAGGTAGCATCTACGACCTATATGGCTCAGTATTGAAGCTAATGAGTTGATGGACTCAGGGCATACAGAGAATATAAATGAGAAGGCTGAACAAATGTGCTCATTATTAGGTTTGTAGCCTGTATTATTACTTTATACACTCCCCACACACACACACATACACACCAACCATATAAATGTCAGCAAAAGAAAAACAACAGTTTTAGCACCTTCCAGGGAGCAAGTAACACAATAGGTGACCGAACAAGTATTAAAATTCCCTGGAGTGTGATCTTATACTTGTGTAGCACTTTCCAGAGCACTTTCACACAAAGTACCTCTTTTAATTTTAAAACAACCCTGAGAAATAGGAAGGGCAAATATTTGCCACTTTT
>PVJI01012436.1:0-51694 GCA_004026765.1 Micronycteris hirsuta | reverse complement strand
AAAAAAAAAAAAAAGAAGTATTCCAAGTCATG
Source organism: Micronycteris hirsuta (assembly GCA_004026765.1). Lineage (NCBI taxonomy): Eukaryota > Metazoa > Chordata > Mammalia > Chiroptera > Phyllostomidae > Micronycteris > Micronycteris hirsuta. Next base: position 51,662 of record PVJI01012436.1, on the reverse strand, counting down.
AAAGGCAGGGACCTACATCCAAGATGACTCTATCCAGCAAAGCTATCATTTAGAATGGAAGGGCAGATGAAGTGCTTCCCAGATAAGGTCAAGTTAAAGGAGTTCATCATCACCAAGCCTTTATTATATGAAATGTTAAAGGGACTTATCTAAGAAAAAGAAGATCAAAACTATGAACAGTAAAATCACAACAAACTCACAACTATCAACTGAACCTAAAAATAAAAACAAACTAAGCAAACAACTAGAACAGGAACAGAATCACAGAAATGGAGATCACATGGAGGGTCATCAGCTGGGAGGGGGAAGAGGGAGAGTGGGGAAAGAGGTACAGGGAATAAGAAGCATAATTGGTAGGTACAAAATAGACAGGGGAGGTTAAGAATAGTATAGGAAATGGAAAAGCCAAAGAACTTACATGTACAGCTCAAGGATATGAACTAAGCGGGGGAACGCTGGTGGAAGGGGTGTTGCAGGCAGAGGGGAATAAAGGTGAAGGAAAAATTGGGAAAACTGTAATAGCAAAATCAATAAAATATATTAAAAGTGAATTTTATAGTTCAGCCAAAATATCCTTCAAAAACAAGGATGAAGTAGGGACATTTTCAGATGACGGGAAGCTGAGAAAAGCAGACCTGCATTATCAGGAACACTAAAGAGACATCAATCAGGCTGGAAGCCTGGGTCTGTGCGGAAAGAATGGAGAACACCTGACATGGTAAATAAGAGTGTAAGTACTGGGTTGGACAAAAAGTTCATTTAGTTTTTTTCCATACGATGGCTCTAGTAGTGCTTAGTTGTCTTTAACTTCATTTAACACGTTAGGCGCAGTGTCAGTCCCCAGGGACTGACAGTGAACTTTTTGTTTGGGCGACATCGGTGCATGGGACCGGCAGTATCAAGGTTAAAAAATAAATGTTGTAATTTTAATGAAGTTTTGCATTGGCTGCACCATTGTGCGCCTGTTTATACTCTAACTCAACACCCATCGAGTGGTCGCTGGCCCGCCACCTGAACAGAAAGCCCAGCAAAATCGGCTCCTTGCTTAATGTATTAAACAATTTGGTTAGATTGTATTGTGACAGTTGTCATTTCAGCATGCATTTTTTAAAAAACTTATCAAAACTGGTGAATTTTTGTGCAGCCATTTTAACACTGAAGATAGAAGAAGACATGAAACATTTTCAGCATGTTATGCTTTATTATTTCAAGAAAGGTGAAAACACAACTGAAAGGCAAAAAAAGAGAGATTTGTGTAGTGTATGGAGAAGGTGCTGTGACTGATCAAACATGTCAAAAGTGGTTTGCGAAGCTTCTTGGTACTATTGACATTTTGGCCAAATAATTCTTGCTGCGGGTCTGTCTGATGCATGGCAAGATGACTGGCCGCACCCCTGGCCTCTTCCCACTAGAAGCCAATGGCAGGAGGTAAGCAACACACTCACAATATCCAAGTCAACAAAGTTACTGGTGAAAATGAAAAATGTGTCTTTTGTTTTATGGAAAAAACGTAGTGGACTTTTTGGCCAACCCAATATAAAAACTCTTTTCTTCTCATAATTTATTGAAAAGAGAACTGACTGTTTAAAGCAGAAGTACTAACTCTATAAGAGGGGTTTATGGCAGATGCAAAAGTAAAAGCTATGACTACGTATGAAGACATGGCAGCAGCTAAATGGAACTATCCTGTTTTAAGTTCATTGCCCCTGTGAAGTATGGACTGAGAGAGGTACACTGTGACTCTAAAGAGATATTCTAATATCCTGGTTAGTTAAGGACGCATACAGTTAGCCCTAGAACAATAACAATAAAAATCAGGGGAGGAAATGAGTGGAAAACAAATAGCAACACGATAGCCTTAAACCAAACTATATAAAAATTACATCAACTGATCAAAACTTAACATCACCAACAGTACGAAGCGCTGCCATCCGGTACCCCCTGACATGATGCACGGAGAAAGACGCATCTTTTCCATAGCATTCCTGCCCGAAATGCACAACCGCGAGCTAATCGCAAGAAAACGCCAGACCACTGGAGCTGAGGGGGAGCCCTCCATAAACACACACCTCCAAGCGTCAAGATGATGGAAAACAAGCGACACTGGGGAAGTGTCACCGACTGGAGGAGACTAAGGAGACGTGACCACTAAATTTAATGTGTGATACTGAACTGGATTTGGGGCCAGAAAAAGACATTAGGCGAAATTGAAATAAAATCTGTAAATTACTTAATACTGTTAACAATGTTAACTTTCTGTTGTAAAATGTTAACATTAGGGGAAACTGAGTGAAGGGTATACATACAGGAATTCTCTGCACTATTTTTGCAATATTTCTGTAAGTCTAAAATGATTTTAAAATAAAAAGTTAAAAGATGGTATTAAATGTGAATAGACTAAACATCCCAATTAACAGAGATTGTCATATTGACCAAAATTTGGAAAACTCAAATGTCCGTCAAAAGTGTATATGCACATTGTAGCATATTCACTCAATACAACACTCTCCAGCAAAGAGAAGAAATGAACTGCTAATATCTCAACACCATGGAAAAATCTCACAGATACTATGCTGAGCCAAAGAAGCTGGACAACAAAGAACTACGGGAGAGAAACTAAGAGTTCATTTGTAATTCTGTCTATGTGAAATTCTAGAACAGATAAAACTAGTCTGGACTGACGTAAATCCAATGAGTGGCTGCCTGAGTCGGGGGCGGGAGAGCGGAATGCGGAGACTGTCGGGGGCCAGGGAGGTAGACGTACCTTTACTGGGGTTGTGGTTGCATGGGTGTGAAAATGTGTCCAAGTTTATTGTACTATACACTCACAGTGTTATTGTATGCAAGTTACACTTCAGTAAAGTTGATTAAAAAGAAAAAGCAAGTAACATTGCCACCATTCAGCCGTAAGAATACATGAAGTTCATGAGCTTTGACACTGCTGAGACTCCCCCTAACCCTCAAATGCAAACAGACTGTGGAAGCAAGTTCATGCTATTTTTCAAAAGCAGGCCTCCCAGACATTTAAGCATAAAAGTGAGATGCCACTCAAGACTCTTCCTCAGCCCGTGGGATGGCTGGCAGTGCACTGCAACAATCTGACTTGAAAGAAAATATTTTAAAAGCTGTCTGTTAAGGTTTTGACCAAGATCCTCTTGATTTAATTACAGTATAACAAACTACGTATTTGAAAATACAATGTTATTGAGATCAGATTACTGCTGAACTGACATGTTTGTGTAGTTTATTAATACCATGTTTGAGTATGAAAATCACACCAACTCTATCCCTTCTTTCCAGATACAACCAAGCTTGTGATTATGTCAGCAGAAATAGTCCCTAGAGATTGCACAATAGCTTTTTGGGGGGAGTTTGGTAGTTTGGAAGCATAATTAAAGCAAACATTTACTGGGTGCTTTCTGTATGCAAGGGCCTGCTAAGTGCTTTCCATGAGTTTCATTTAATCTTCACAATGGCCCCTAGAGGATTTTAACAGATGAGGAAACTGAGGTCAAGAGAGTTTGGGTAACTTGCTCAAGGTCAATTCTGGGTGGTGGCCACACTGCTGGAGAGTTTGGGGGCCAGGACTGAGCCAGCACCCACTGGGTTGCAGAACTTGATTTCTTAAGCACTGTGCATAAGAGATTGGACTTACTCTTTCATGATAAAGGTATTTGTGCTAATGTTACTGACATTTTATCTGTTCTAGGGCCAAGGCAGTAAACAGTAAAGTATAAAATGAGGGAGTGCGAAGCTCACACTCTAGTTATAGAATGTTTCTTCTTGATACTTCTAGATACTATTTCACTTTGCCAGATAAGCTTCTATAAACTTTTCAAAAACTCTCATAGAAAGAGAGAAATAAAAAGACAAGTGCCAGGCATGAATCAACACTGAGTCACCTGGGGCTGTGGTTTATCGGGCAGGTTTAACAATTCTCTGGGTCATATATCCATCCTCTCTTCACATCCTACGAGCAGAAATGGTGCCTTACATTGGTTATAAACCACTTTCACGCACACTGTCTCACTTAACCCTACAACGACTCTGTGAGGCAGGCAAGGCGGGGTGGTACATTATGAATGCATTTACAAGTGAGGAAAGGGAGTCTTGCCCAAGGTATACTTTATCCAAGATCCCCAGTTACAGGGACAGTAACCCTAGACCTGCGTTTCACGGGAGACCACAGGGAGGGTGAGCATCCATCCTTTCGCACTGGCGTCCAGGGGTAACTCAGACAACAGATGTTCAAATGAAGGTGCCACTCTGAATACTCTATTTTGCAAAACAACAGAAGTACATTTCCATGGGAACACTAAGGGAGGCTTCAGGAAATGACAACAGGTCAACTCATTAAACAGCAATCAATAACATTACCTTATTTCACCAAACTTCATATGCTACCAACTCTAAAATGCACCATTATTTTGTACCTATGAGAGGAAAGTACTCCTAATTAGACAACACACTGATTTTAAGATAAATCCTGACCTCAGATATGTTAAAATGTGTCTTAGTGTTGATGAAATATGGTCATTTAAGACCAGCTTTCTCCCACGGCGATTGTGACCGTGGAAGTCACTAGCTCATTAGTTTATCAGCGTTACTGAATGGTAACAACGCTGGCTGCTGGGACTGTCAGCGGCGAGAGTGGGGGGTAGAATGAAGGTGAGTGAGCATCACTGCTACCCTCCAGGAACCCCGCTCCCATACTGGCCCTTCCGGGGAAATTCCAAGGGCCAGAAGCTGCTGAGCTTTTCACAGCGCTTTGGTTAAAGTAGGCATCACATAAGTGAATTTCTGGGTCTCCTTTGTCTCCTCAGTGTCAAACAAACCAAATTATAAAACAGTTCTTTAGGACTGCACTCTGAGCAGCGTGGTATTTGGAGCATCAAGGTGACAATTTCCTGACACACTCATTTTTTTCAGTGCAGAGTTGAAGGAGGGAACTAATGCTGAGCACATACTATGTGCAGGGATTGCCCTAATTCAACTAAGTGATAACACTGAATTCTCAAAATAATCTTATGGGTTGGGCATTATTACCCCTGTTTAAAAGATGAAGAGAGCTCAGGAAAACTAAATAGCCGTAGGTTGTGTGTAACTGAGTCAGGATTCAAACCCAAGTCCATGTGCCTCCAAAGGCCATGTGCTTTCTACTAGACAGGGGACAGGCAGCATGGTGTGCAAAGGGTTTTATAAGCTTGGGACACATGCTAGAATAAACTGAAGTCTGGACGGCTGATGTTGTACTTAAACTTCATAATAAATAACAAAGTCCCTTCTGCTATAGGATACCTCACTCAATTTAGTTACCCATTTAATCAGGAGGATGGCTATTCACTGCTCTGAGGTGATTCCCTGATACAGCCCTCGCTGCATGTAGGGAGTCACCTAAGATCTACCTGAGAGGACAGCTTAACCAGCCACAGAGATAGTAGTGAAGACCGAGTATGAACTACAATATAAGACAAAGTGTGCAAAGGGCCGTCACAATGAGCATCCCCTGAACTATGATCATCCATTGGGGAGCTGACTCCCAGACATAGAGAGATCATTCTGACAGAGGTGATCAGGGAGGTGGCACCTGAGCTGTACCTTGAAGAACAGGTAGATATGAACAGGGACAGGGGGAGAAGAAGGGATTCTGAAAGGAACAAATGTATGAGCCATCATTAGGAAGCAGGACTCCTGGTTTGGCTGCAATATAGGGAAACAGTAGGAGAGGAGTCTCCGAAGGTTGATGAGGTTAAGATTTGGAAGGAGACTTCCAGTCAAGTTGGAAGCATAGGGAGATACACTTCGCCTCCTTGTGCAACCACAGAGAGAATTACAACTATTTCTCAAAACAAGTAACAACCAGAACCGTCAGAAATCAAGCTGCATGGGCCTCCAAACACCAAGGATTTAAAGAAGCCACATTCATCAAGATGGGTAGGAGGAGTGAGAGACAGGTAGAGAGGCACAGAAACTCAGTGTGGTGCAGAGAGGCGGCAGAGGAAGCATCAGAATGAGTGGTCCCACATTCATGTGTGATGGATAAAAATCAGGAGGAATACCTTGGGAACGAGCAATCCCAGCCCCAGGCCAAACCACACAGCCCAGGGTTCTGGCACCAGGAAGATAAATCTCCATAACTTATGGCTGTAAAAACTAGTAGGGGTTGAGGTATGGAAGAAAATGCCAGATTTTCAGGAGAGTTCATTTAGAGGGCCTGCACAGACTTAGAACATATGCAGACTCACTCACTCTGGGATTCACCACCAGGGCAACAGCTAGAAGGGCACCAGTTGCATATGGGAAGTGGGTGAAGTGACTGGAAATGGGGCAAGTGCTAGGCAAACCTCCAAAAGCCAGGCAGTGGCACTGTCCCCTCTCTGAGCCCTCACCTCACACAGAGCCACAAAGCAGTGAAGCCATCTGCCCTGACCTGGCAATTCCCTAGTGCTCCACCCTACAAAATTTACAGGTACCCTTTACAGGGAGTTAAAGCAGCTTTACCTATACACAGAAACAAACACAAGGAGCTGCCAAATTGAGGAGAAAAAGAAACATGGCCCAAATGAAAGAACAGAACAAAACCCCAGGAAAAGAACTAACCAAAAAGGAGACAGCCAACCTATCAGATGCGGAGTTCAAAACACTGGTGATCAGGATGCTCAAAGAACTCACTGAGCGCAGCAAAAGCATTAGGGAAGGAATGAAGTTACACTAAGTGAAATAAAGAAAAATCTACAGGGAACCAACAGTAGAGAGGATGAAGCCAAGAACCAAATCAACGATTTGAAGCACAAGGAAGGAAAAAGCATTCAATCAGAACAACAGGAAGGAAAAAAGAATTTTAAAAAATGAGGATAAACTTAGGAATCTCTGGGACAATTTCAAATGTACCAACAATCTAATCACAGGAATGCCCGAAGAAGAGGAAGAGCAAGAAACTGAAAACTTATCTGAAAAAATAGTGAAAGAAAACTTCCCTATTTTGGGAAAGGAAATAGACATACAAGTCCAGGAAGCAGAGAGTCCCAAAAAAGTTGGATCCAAAGAGGACCACACAAAGACACATCATAATAAAAACACCAAAGGTTAAAGATAAGGAGAGAATCTTAGAAGCAGTCAGAGAAAAAGAGACAGCTATCTACAAAGGAATTCCCATAAGACTGTCAGTTCATTTCTCAAAGAAACCTTGCAGGCAAGAAGGGGCTAGGAAGAAGCATTCAAAGTCATGAAAGGCAAGGACCTACATCCAAGATTGCTCTATCCAGCAAAGCTATCATTTAGAATGGAAGGGTGGATAAAGTGCTTCCCAGACCAATTAAAAGCTAAAGGAGTTCATCATCACCAAATCATTATTATATGAAATGTTAAAGGGACTTATCTAAGAAAAAGAAGATCAATCTATGAACATCAAAAGGGCAACAAATTCACAATGATCAACAACTGAATCTAAAAAAACAAACTAAGCAAACAACCAGAACAGGAACAGAATCATAGATATGGAGATCATCTGGAGGGTTATCAGGTGGGAGGGGGAAGAGAGAGAAGGGGGAAAAGGTACAGGGAATAAGAAGCATAAATGGTAGGTACAAAATAAACAGGGGAATGTTAAGAGTAGTATAGGAAATGGAGAAGCCAGCGAGCTTATACACATGACCCATGGATATGAACAATGGTGTAGGGATTGCTGGAGGGAAGGGGGGGCAAAGGGAGAAAAACTGGGACAACTATAATAGCATAATCAATAAAATATATTTAAAAAAAAGATTTAGATGGATACTGAATACCAGAGTAAACATATCACATGAATTCAGTAAAGAAATGAGAAGTCACTCAAGCATTCTGAGCAAGAGGAGAACCAAGATCAGCAGCATGACCTGTGATTCATCTGGGAGCAGATGAGAGAAGCCCTGTGGGGACTGGGCCAGCTGGTGAGAAAGCTGGGGCCAAAATTCACATCTGATGTGTAAGGGCACACTCGTACAGCAGCACAGAAACAGGATGAGGATTTCACAGCAATTCCAAAAGATTTAGGGGGAAAGAAAATAAGGAAAGATTGTCAGGATAAAATAGAGACACTTTAGAACAGTAATCCTTAACAAGAGGCAATTTGGCCTCCGGTGGGATATTTGGCAATGTCTAGCGACTTTTGGGCTGTCATCACTGGTAGGCAGGTGCTACTGGCATCTAGTGGATAGAAGTCAGAGATTTGGCTGCATGCACAGGACAGCATCCTACAACAAAGAATTATTGGGTCCCAAGTAATAAATAGTGCCGAGGTTCAGAAACACAGTCTTAGAAGTGTCAGGAAACAAAAGTGGTAAAGATAGACTCGCCATGAGGCTCATGAACCAAAAAGGGAAAGAAGCCAGTGGGGCTGGCTCTGCCGAGATGACAACTACTTACCACACTGTCCGTTCATTCCTTTAATCCACAATGTTGTGCACCTGCTATTCACCAGGCCATACGGGCACCGAAGACTGCCATCTTCATTACCACCCAGAAGGCAGAGGAGTGTGTCAGAAACATACACGTGGCCCTGACTGGTGTGGGTCAGTGGGCTGGACATTGTCTCACAAACCGAAAGCCACTGGCTTCATTCCCAGTCGGGGCACATGCCTGGGTTGACAGCCAGGTCCCTGGTTGGGGATGTGTAAGAGGCACCAATCAATGTTTCTCTCACACATCGATGTTTCTCTCCCTCTCTTTCTCCCTCCCTTCTCCTCTCTCTAAAATTAAATAAATACTTTTTTGGACTTCTGACCAAGATGGAGGCATAGGTAGATACGTTGTGTGCACAACCAAAAGAAGGACAACAATGAATTTAAAAACAAGAAACAACCAGAACTGCAGAAAATCAAAATGTATGGAAGCCCAACAACCAAGAAGTTAAAGAAGAAACACTATTACATGAAATGTTAAAGGGACTGATCTAAGAAAAAGAAGATGATCGAAACTACGAACAGTAAAATGACAACAAACTCACATCTACCGTATTTTTCGGACTAAAAGATGCACTTTCCCACCAAAATTTGGGAGGTAAATGGGGGTGCGTCTTATAGTCCAACTGTAGCTGAATTATAGTCTGAATGTTATTTATGTTATTAAATATTTTACCACACTTTTTGCTTCAGAAATTTTTTTTCCTATTTTCCTCCTCTAAAACGTAGGTGTATCTTATGGTCCGAAAAATATGGTATCAACATAACCTAAAAAACAAAAACTGAAACTAAAAAACAAAAACAAAAACTAAGCAAACAACTAGAACAGGAACAGAATCACAGAAAAGGAGATCACATGGAGGGTTATCAGTGGAGAGGGGAGGAGGAGAGAATGGGGGAAAAGGTACAGGGAATAAGAAGCATAATTGGTAGGTACAAAATAGACAGAGGGAAGTTAAGAACAGTATAGGAAATGGAGAAGCCAAAGAATTTATATGTACCACCCATGGACATGAACTAGGTGCAGGGCAGAGGGGAATAAAGTGCAGAAAAAAATGGGACAACTGTAATAGCATGATCAATAAAATATACATAAAAATAAAAATAAAACAGTATTTTTTGAAGAAACACATACGTGCTTGACAACGCACATGTGCTTGCACACAGATGTGGAAAAAGACCGAAATGGAATGCACCAAAATATTATCAATGATGATCTCTGACTTGGAATAATTTTTATCTTTCTTTATATTTTTCAATGAAAATATAAATGAATTGAAATATGAAAAAAAATTAATGATTTTCAGTGAAAGTGTCTTAATTTCGACATTTAATAAGAAGCAGCATGCATGGGCCACACGCCCTCACCAGCTGCCCAACCTCTGCAGGCTGGGGAGATGGAAGGCCAGGACAGGGAGCTCACAGCCCTGAGGACGGGCAACCTGTCTACCATTACACTGTCTGTGAATGACAGACGCTGTCATTCATTCACGTAATTCTGTCACCCACTATGCACTAGGCATCCTTCCATGTGCTCCAGATACAACCGTGAACAAAACAGACAAAAATCTCTACCTTCTTAGCTTTTATGTTCTAGTCAGAGGAAGCAGACAAGAGAGCAAATAAATAAAATATATGAAATATGTATGTTCAATGGTGAAAAATAAAGCCGGGAAGGGGGCTCGGGCACAGTTGGGAGGGCTGCAGTTTGTACAGGGGAGCCACAGAAGACCCTGCCGGGAGGACACTTGAGGAAAGGTCTGATGGAGGGCCCGGAGAGGAGGGGAGGACCGAGGAACAACCGGCTGCAAGCCCGCGGCAGACACATGCCTGTGAGCTCACAGACAAGCCAGAGGCCGGCCTGCTAGACCAGCATGAAGGGCAGCATGAGGCGGCCACAGAGGGAAGCAGCGGTCAGATCATCCAGGTTCGTGAGCTCTCTAAGGACTCTGCCTGCATCCTGCGTGGACTGAAGGCCCTCAGAGGGCTCTGATGGAAAAAGCGGGCTGACAGATTTCAACAGAATCTTTGCAGCCGACTGAAGCAGGGAGGCCAGTTAGGAGGCTGTTACCTTAATTCAGGAGGGAGCTTCTGGTGCAATAAGCCAGGAGGAGAGGGGAGGGTGGGCGGGGAGAGAAGTGGCCAGGGCTCTAAGTGTCTCCTGAAAGTGGATTCAGCAAGATTCACTGATGGACTGGATGTGGGTGGTGGAGGGCGGGAGGGAGGGAGACTGGGGGGCTTCCAGCATGAGCAACTAGAAGGATGAGACAGAGAACACTGTGCCAAGAGCAGGTTTAAGGGAAAAGGTCAGAAGGTCAGGCTGGGATGCCTTTCGGATCTCTTGGAGAAGATGTTGCTTAAGCCGTCGGTCCGGAGAAGCAGGGAGAGGAGCAGGCAGGAGGGGGAAATGTGTGATTGGTGACAGTGTGGGCGGTATTTACAGCCCTCAGAGTGTATTAGAGAAGACACAAGGTTTAAGGAGAGAGAGAAGAGCAGGAAAGCCGCTGCCCGTGAGGGAGAGGGGAGGTCAGGGGAGTGAGGTGTCCCGGAAGCCGCAGGAAGAACGTGCATCAAAGAGGAGGCAGAATGGAGGCCTCCTCCTATCAGTTCTTCTCATATCAGTTCTTCAACCAGGCTTTGCCAGATACGCATGCTGGGGCAACCAGGGACCAAAGAGATGAGTTCCAGTAACTTCTAGATGGTGCCAGACGTCTGGAAGGACAGCCTGACAGGTAGATGACTGTGCCTGGGGCGCAAGGCACCGGGAACGAAGCAGTCGTGGAGCCCCTGACCCGGGTCCTGCCCCGTCTCTCACTGGTCCTTCACACGTGAACACTCTCCTGCTGGCAGTGGCAGCCAAGGGTCCGGCCTGAGCAACAGGTCACTCTGAGAGTGTTCAAGGGAAAAGGGAATGTTCCACTTTTCCCTTCCCTTCATGACAGCCAACCCTGCACATCTGTCCTCTCCCGTCACCAGTCATTCCTGAAACTGGGACCCTCTATTAGCGATCAAAATGACATCTGTGCCTGACCAGAGACAACGGGTGTTCTCGAGAGTCATTCCCTCCGAGATGGCCGGCACATGCCGTCACAGCAATGGGTGTGCTGTGACTGTCCCATCTAAAGCAGCCTGTGTGTTCAAACGCAGAGCAAGTCCCGAGCAGGGGCCAGGGTGCTCTCACCACCCTGCCGCGGGACTCCATCCATAGTGCCACCGTAGCAAACACTTCAGCCCAGAGACATCCTGGACCTGGTTTCGTGTTGCACCACTAGCTCACAGCAATCACACGAGAGAAGCATCAAATTACTATCTGCATTTCACAAGTGAGGAAACTGAGGCACCGAGCAGTCAGGTCGCCTGCCCTGACCAAGGTTCTGTAACTGGCTGCTGCGTGCAGGGATTCACACCAGCACCTGACTCTAAAGCCCTGGTGTCTATTGTTTCAGCTTTCAACAGCCTCTGGTCTCAGGGATTATCCTGATAGTACAATCTAGAAACCTCCCCCCATTCACCAGCTCCTGCTTCTGAGTATGATGTGGCATTTTCTAGGTCAAAACTTATATACAAAATCTCTTTAAAGGTTTGATTACATCAGTTGCAGAACTTGTACCCCAAACAAGATTTGTACAAAGTGTTTAGTAATTCACTGCTCAAGTTTTCCCAGGAGAAACCCCTCGATGAATACCGGTAAAATAGATAATCTTAGAGATGAGTTTAGGAAGGGGCTCACTGCACTCCACACCCTACAGCAATGGGAACCTCCCATCACTCCCGGGTATCGGCCACGAAGAGAAATGGGTGGGGGTGCGCGAGTCCTGGTTCAGGCCCTGGAGATGCAGGAGATGCTGCAAGTGCAGGCACCGGGCAGTGACAGAGCCGGGGCCCCAGGGCTGCTCTGCACTTGTCCCCTCTGAGGGCAGAGGAAGGCTAAGCAGCAAACCTTGGGCTACTGTTAGCATAGCTGTGTTACCATATTTTTTGCTCCCTCAGCAGGACTCAGGGCAAATCTACTGATTGAACATTCCAGATAATTCCAAAGTGACCTTTGGAGGCTCGCGTTTGTAAACCAAGAACTTTGAATCCACTGCCTTTTCCAATTTAAGCCCAGCTATCATTTTCCAGACTTCAGGAAATCCACTCCTGACCCTTTATCAATTAGTCAGACAAGACTAACCTTTGAAGGGTGAGCATTCTGGACTCAAGGAAGCTGTAGAGAAGAGAGGACTGGAAACTCGTTCAAGAACAACTTTGGGTGCCTCCCCCCAGCACTCAGGCAGAGGCTCTGAAGTCACCCGAGCTGGAGACAGAGCCTCCCCATAATCCTCGGGAGGCTGGCTAACCACAGAGGTCCCTGCCAGGCCAGAGCCCAAAGCCAGGAGCACAACCTGAGCCTCCGGCTCGACCACAAACCCTGCCTGCAAGACCACGATTTCTGAAACAGTAACTCTGTGAAAGCAGCAGGGCTGAAGCCGCCCCTCCGCCCCTCCGCCCCTCCGCCCCTCTGGTGGGAACGCACCTCCTCTGACTGGCTGCTTCCCCACCCCCAGGCCCGGCTCACAGCAGAGGGATCTCCAAAACTGAGCCAGCTAAAGCTATTTAAAACGAGAGAATGTGAGAAATGGAAGGGGCCTCTAGCACAGTCTCATGCAACACCCTCACTTCATAGAAGAGATAACTGAGACCCCAAGGAGAAGCTATAATGTGCCCCCCACTCTCCGCACTCTCCCCCCCTTCCCTACTCCCCTACCCCGTAAGCCTACCCAGCAAAACGTCCAGAGAAGATGGGGATGCAAAGAAGAGGACATACGGGAGGACTAGGTTCCTTGGGGGTTTGGGAGTGCAAAAAGGAATTCTCAGAAAACGCACTGCTGCCAGCACTGGACTTGCTCAGAGGGGACCCCAGGGCCCAGGCTGGGCTGGGCAATGATGACAGTTAGCAAGGCAGCCTGGGCCTAGGTTTCCTGAAACCTCGTGTATGGTGTTTGGAGGGGTCAGGGGACAGTCTTCCCCCAGTACCAGCCAGGTGCCAAATCACCCGGGAGGAGAAAGAGTTGGGAAGAAGGTCATATGGGTGGAGAAGCAGGGAGGAGAGAGACCAACTTTAGAAAGTCTGGAAGACGATTCCCGCAGCACAAAAAGGCCCAACTGCAACCACAGGGACCCAGACGTCAGGAATTGCTGCCCAAGGAGCCAGCCTGCGGCCAGATGGCCAGCCAGTGGGTCAACTAGGCTGGAGGGGGCGGAGGTTTAAATTTAGCCAGGTAAACAGAGCTGCCAGGCGGAGAGGCCCCGGCAGAGGCAGAGCAATCACCTGCTCTTCTTGCTGAAGGGAAAGCAGGGCCAGAACTGCACCCAGCAAAAAGCAGGTCAGTTTCCCGGGCTCCACCAATGGGGCGGCAGGGCAGTGAACAGACTGCTCCTCAGAGAGGGGCAGAAGTTATTTTTCCTTTAACAAGTGGCTCAGTGGCTCAGATTAAAAACTATCAGGTCTTTTCGTCTTTATCACAGGACTTGTTCCCAACCCCTCTGCTGGATTTTTTCTGGACTCCTGGATACAATTTGAAGATAGTCCATAGAAAACCAGCCAAGGGTGCCCTGAGGTGAGAGTGAGGAGCCACCGTACTCTTTCCTCACTAGGGGACTTTTACATCTGTTGTTCTTATGAACCTCGAGAGGCCTGAAGGAGTTACAAACACCACCACCACCACCAATTGTGAGGGCTGTGTTCAGGTGTGGGGCTGGGACAAAGGTGGGGTCTGAAGACTTGTTAAGAAGATTAGGAAATAAATGACAGGCAGTTTGAAAGGCGCTCGAGAGAACAAAATCAGAATGGCCAACAGAAAAGCTTTTGTGGACACACTGGATTTTATTTCAGAGAAGGCAAGAAGTATTACTTCACATAAAAATGTCCTCTCCTGCTAGAGGTGCCGGGCCGGGGCAATCCAGAAAGTAGCAGAACTGTCCCAGGAGGTAAAATCAGAACAGACTAGCCTGGTCTTCTGCCCTCCTGAAGAAGTGCAAACAAAAAAATCTTTCAGCTGTCACGACAGCAAGAGAAGGGTGAAACACACAGGTGAAGACAATCCCAGGTTTTTTCATTCCACAGCATGTGGCTCCCAGCAATTTGGCAATATCCCTTTACCTTAAACTTTTGGGATAGAAAATTTTTTTAGAAAAGGGTTGTTTCAAGCCAATAAGACATCCTTGGAGATAGTACAATCACCAAATGTACTAAAGAGAAGACTGGTTTTAGACACCCTGAGTCAACACCCCCCCACACACACACATTCCCTCACATATTCATACTCAAATACATACGAAATCAGGGCCTGGGAGAGTAGGAAACCCACGGATGGAAAGGGACAGCAAGCTCCTCCAAGGCTGGCTCCTGCTCCCCAGGCAGGCAGACCCCACACACCCTCTGTCTGATCTTCTTTAGGAAAAGAAAGGGGGCTGTTGCTCTTGGCTGCCCTTAGCTATTTATCCACATACTGTCTCCTTAGGTCCCTTTGCTCCACTCCCTCCTGCCCTGGTAGTCGGCTCCAGCTGCGCCCTGCAGTGGGGGAGACCTGGCTTTAACCTGCCTCCTCGCCTGGGCTTCCGGGCCGGACCGCACCACCAGAGCCCGGTGGCATCGCGTCTCTCACAACCACGCAGAGGTCTCAGCACTCCCTTTCCTTCACAGGAGCCTCCCAAACAAGTCCTGCTATTTATAACCACAGACCTTTTGTGTCACAGAGACAACACTATTTTGAAATGGTGGAAAACCACCACTCAGCATTTCACCTCACTGAGGTCGGTGTGTCTGCCAGTACCTGTGTGTGTGTGTGTGTGCCTGGACAGGAGTGTGGACACCCACTTGCCCATGCCTGAGATTGGCAGTCGGGCCCCACAGGTCAACCAGAGACCAACAGGAGAGCTGGCACCAGGAAAGGGTCCTCGGGCTTTCCCAGGGTGTGCCCACTGCTCCCAGGGCCCCATGGCACCTTAGGGCCAGCCACAGAAGAGGTCCCCCTGAGCTTCTCCCCATGCTGACATGTGGCCAGGAGTGTGACCCTGCCCCACTGACCCAGAGGTTTCTGCACCCACACTGACGGCACAATACAGATGTCCCATGGAAGCTCTGTCAGGTGGGCACATTCTTGGTGACTAGCGCAGTTCAGCGGATTGGTAACAGGATCCTGAGCCTTTCTCCTCCGGGTACCAGGCTGGAACTCTGACCAGAGGGGAGTAACTGAAAGCTGTCGCCAGTGTGGCCGGTGGCAAAAGCAGTGAAGGTGGCGGGGTGGGTGGGGGTGGAGAGCAAGTCCCCCCACTCAGAGTTGGGAACCGCTCCTGCTGCGGGAACGAGCAACCTCAGTTTTTCTCTCTGTAAACAGAACCAGTCAAGCCTCAAGCAAACTGAACGAACTCTCAGCGATTTGTGGATGAAAATATCCAGGAAATCTGGCTCTGATTGAAGTGCATGGCACATAAGCTTGAGTACCCACGAGTCGATGGAGAAAGAGGTCACCTCCCCCTTCACCCAGGGCAGGGTTAGATGCGCATAAGGAGCAGAGAGGGACAATGAAAGGAAACTGAAACCTCGGACCACCACTCAGGGCTTGACCTGCTCGGAGCTGAGGCAGGAATTCAGGCACCAAACTAACACTGCTCCGGGGGCTAAAATAATCCAGATGCAGTCCTCGCCCAGTCTGGCTGATGCAGGCGCAGACTTCAGGCAGAGCGTTCCAGCTGGGCCGGACCACGCCAGGAAAAGTGAGCGAGGAGGTCAGAGGGGCTCACGCTTCTCGGACAGGCGCAGGCAGGGCCCCGGGAAGCCCCTGTGCACGCCGGCTGGCCGCACCTCCCCAGCCGCCACCGCGGACACCCAACCCTCGGGGACCGAGCGCCGTAGGCGCCCGAGCTGCCGGGAAGGGCAAGAAAACTCCATCCTAGCTGCCCGCGCCCCGCGCCGCACACAGGCTGGAGGCGGCAAGCGGCCCCAGCTTTGTTCGAGGCCTGAGACGGGGTTCTCCTTCCCTTTCCACTCCCCCCCACCCCCGCGGGGCTCGGCCGGCGCTGCACACCCCACTCCCTGCCATTTCCACCAGGTCGCGTCGCAGAGGGCAGGGCCCCGCTCCCGGGACCCCTCGTCCCGTCCCTCCGCGCTCGCGAGGGCTGAGCGCCCCG
This sequence comes from Micronycteris hirsuta, assembly GCA_004026765.1. NCBI lineage: Eukaryota > Metazoa > Chordata > Mammalia > Chiroptera > Phyllostomidae > Micronycteris > Micronycteris hirsuta. The sequence continues at coordinate 35,052 of PVJI01012436.1, read as the reverse complement.
GCCGCCGAGGGGGCGGGAACCGGAGAGCTCTAGGAAGTTTCGGAGGCGGGAGCCGAGGAGGGGCGTCTCCGGGTGGTGAGCCTGGGGGCCGAGGGCTGGGGAGGCGGCGGCCCGCGAGCTCCCCTTTCCCGCAGCAGGCGGCTGGCGCTTACCTGCAGGTCCCGCCGCTCGTCAGGCTCGCGGGCTCCGGCTCCTCCAGCGACGGAGGCGCGGGGTCGTCCAGGCGCCGTGCCGAGCGGGGGCGCTCCTCTCAGCGCGCGGGCCGCTCGGGCCGCCGCACCGGACTCTGCATCCGCGCCTGGGCGCACCGCGCTCTGGAGATCCCGCCGAGGCGTCTGCCGGAGCCCGGGTGCTGGGGCAGCCTGCGCGGGAGGCACGTTGCCCGGCCCGGGCGGCCGCGGCACTGGGAGCCCCGCTCGCTCCTGCCGCCGGGAGGGCTCCCTCCCTGCTCGGCGCCCGGGACCCTGCGCTGGGTTGGTGGCGAAGTCGGGCGTGGAGACCGCACCGCAATGAAGGGAGGCCTCGCGTCCTGGGCACCGGCTCGGGCCCCGCCGTCGGTCGTGGCTGGGCTGCACCCCTTTCCCTGGAGCGCAGGACGCCAAGAAGTTTTGTCCAAGTCGGCAGCGGACGGGCGGCGGCCGAGGCTCGGCTGGGAGTGCAGGGCGGGCGCCCGGCGAGCGGATCCCGGGCCCCGCCGCCTCCGCCCCCGCCCCGCCCCCGCGCCTCCTTTCCGCCCCCGGCCGCCGTGCGGCCCCGCTCGCTCCTTCCCACCCGCTTGCCCGCCACCGGCCCCCTCCTCCCAGGGCTCCTCCCAGGCGCTGGGACCGTGACCTCCGCACCTGCCCCGCCGCCCAGCGGACACAACTTCTCCCTCGGCCTCGGGGCGGAGCGGCCCGAGCCTCGCTGGGGGAGCTGGTGGGGAGCCCCGCCCCCGGGCCCCGCGGCCCAGCCCCCTCCCCGGCCCGCGCACCGCTGCCTCCTGCTCGCGGAACTCGACCCGGTGCCCCGAGTGTGGGACCCCGTGGGCGCCCGGCGCTCCCACCTCAGGGGCTGCAGAACAAGAGGCTCTGAGAGGGGAGAGAGTTACAACGGCACCTCTTATATTTACGCCAAGCTCTCGCACGCACTTTATCCTCCTTTGAATCCCCCGAAAGCAGTAGAGTGTGATTTGTTATTTCCTCTTTGCCAACCCAAGTCATTCCTCTCCTGGCCCTGAACCTCTTCCTCCAGCACCCAATAGAGAGAGACCTGGGGCAGGAAATTTGACGGGGGTGGGGTGGCACACCAAGAAAAACGCTTCCAAAGCATTCTCTCGTCACGTCTGTGACAGCTGGAGGGTGGAGTTGTTCACCTGGCTTTTTAAATGCGGAAACCAAAGCCCAGAAAAGTGGCCCCATAGTCGCTCGAAAATACCACTAGTCCAGTTTTTAGCCTTTGCTCAGACCAAAGTTTAAATACCTTTTTGAAGTTTCCGAGTCCTGTGAATAGTTGCCTTACACGACCCCTGGGTGACCCTCCCGAGCGGGAGCTAGCTGAGAGGTAAGGGGGCACCAAGCCAGAGCGGCCAGCGTCGTCTGAGGCCTGCCCGCCAACGGCCTTTTCTGTCACATTTTGAAACCCACCTCTTCCCTGAGTGAGTAGGAGGCTGCCCTGCTGAAGAAACTGCCTTTGAATGCAGTATAGTGAGGGGGTGTGGAGAGGGGGACAATAGAAATAATCCTAGGTTTTGCCTTTTCTTAATTAGTAACCAAACAAGGCGCAGCCTTCTCCTTTCCGAGGGTGAGGGGGAAAGGGACCAGGAGCCCACCACACTGGGTTGGCAATAAGGAGCTATTGTCCTCCGGTTTTTACAATAAGGAAACTACTAGCTGTTTTAGCAAATACCAGACTAATTAGAGGGAAAAGCTTCCTTGGAATCGTGCTAGCTTGGGCCGGAGGTGCACTATGACTTTCTCACCTCACAGTGAATGGGGTTTATGAGCCCAGGTCCAGCAACCTTAAATGAATGGTCTATAATTGCCATGGGGGGGGGGCTTTCACCTGGGGGAGCTCGTTCAAGGCTTTATCTCTGGGGACAGATGGACGGGGAGAGGAGCTGGTCCAAAGCAGGCATAAAAGCTTTGAATCCACTCTGTCAAATTAAAAATATGCTCACTTTCTCTTCTCAGAATAAAGTTTGGGCTCGGAGGTCAGGAAAGGCCTTGTCCAGGAGGCCCTGGACTCTCTGGAATGCAACCTGGGAGAATTTGGGCATTCACTCCACACACATTTATGGAGCCCCAGGCACACAGAGATGACTGGGGCCAGTTCCCCGTCTGAAGGAGTAAGTAGGGTTGGTGCCAAAGCAGGTCCGGCTACAAAAGCCAATACTTGAGAGGCAGATGCTGATATAAATAAAGTAAAGTGGTTTATTTGCAGATGCCGGCCGTCTGGAAGATGGGGGACTCATGTCTCAAAGCCCATCTCCACCTCTCAGTGGAGGCAGAGGTTTTCATAAGAAGGGAGAGGGGAACAGAACAGACAGATCAAGGGCAGGGGCTGTCAAGTTCTCTACGTGCGGATGAGCACAGTGCCTACTGATAAGGCAAGTGATGGTCTGGTCGGTGTTCGTCATCCTGGGTTAGTCATCCCAGCTTCACCTCATCCTGACTTCCCGTCATCCTGGATCCATGGTTGAAAGTTAGCAAATCTCCTGGAGCTGGGATGCCTGAAGGTCGGGCTCTGTATCTTTTGAAGTCAGTTCCTAGGATTCTTATACAAACATGCTGTTTATCTACAAGCTACATATTAGTCAGAGTCAGCACTTAGGGAAACAATGTCAAAAGAATGGTGGGGTGGGTTATAAGTCCTCGTTAACAATTTTCCACGATCATATTGGGATGGGGGACAAATTTCTCATTTGGGGCCTAGAATGAGCACAAGAAGGGACAACTTTGCTTGGTTTCCAGTTGACAACCTAGGAGGAGAGCAGGTGACAGAAGACAGAAATCCTAACTGAATGTCCTGCACGTACCCCTGCACTTCCCACCATCTCCATCCAAGATGAGTCAAAACCTGTGGCCCAGGAAGGGAAACTACGGTGCCCCCCCCCCCCCCCCCCGGAAAGGAGCTTGTGGCTAAGCAGCTGGGAAAACACTTGAATGAGGAGCCCTGGGCCAGCTTCCCAAGGGAAGTGGTGAGTGCCCTGCTGCTTGAGTCACTGAGCTGCTGGGGAGTCTACAGCCACCCCTGGAGGCAAACACTGCCGGGAATGAGAGAGATCTCACCATGTTTTGTCTGTGATTGCTGGGCGGGGTCTCTTGCCTTCTCCCCTCGATAAAACATACCCTGACTTGGCATTTGTGGCTGAAACAAAAGAAAGGAATAACACGTATTTGGACATATGGAAATTCGTGGTGATTCCTGTTCTGTTTTTCAGAGACACTGTTCCCGCTCCCTGGCTACGCTCTCCCGGCCACCAGCCACACTCAGAGGTCTCTTCCAAGCCAAAATGCCAAATGAAGATCCTGCTGGAGTCAGAGAGAAGCCAGCCTCCTCCATTTCCTTAGCTCTCTATGGCCTTCCTGTGGGGTAGGTACATCTAGCACTGCCCTCCCACCCTGGGGCTGTGCATTTTTAGGGTGATTGTTCCCTTTCCCAGCCCAACACCAGGAGGAAGAGCTTCAGGTGGCACTGCCGTTCCTGCCGCTGCTGGTGGCCAGAGGCAAGCAGCCCTGTTTCGGGACAGGCCTTCATTCTGCCCCAGCCGGCTTCTCTGGTCCTTTTCTAATGGGTTACGTACTTGGGATGCACAGAAAATTTCCTGGGGGAACCAGCTGGATGAGCCTTTGAAGCCCAGGACTAGATGGAGAGTCAAAGCTACCTTTTATCCCAACAGTCACTTTACCTCTATTGCCTGTGTTATTCAGTGTTCATTTCGTGCTGGTTATCTAGGTGTTTTTCTAAAAACGAGGGTTTCAAAAACTGGTAGATTCTGACCCAAATGTCCAAACCCTGTCCATAGATTACTCCCACAGGCTCCCAATAGCTGAGACAATTTGAAACATCTGAATGAGGGGAATTCGAAGAGCTGAAAGCACAAGGTTGATACGAAGGAAGCTCTGCAGTTGACTTGGAGGGAAAATGTTGGCGCCAAGAATCCAGCAGCTGAAGGAATCTGTACAAAGGCGGAAGAAGGGCTAAATTACTGACAGTTGTAACACGCCGAAGATGCGCAGAGAACTTACCAGATTATAAACTGTTTTTACATTTTTATCTTAATTGAGATCCATCGAGTGAGAATAGTCCTGCTCATCTCTCTGGATGCTCTCCTCTGACCAATTCTCCTCCAAAGAGAGGCAGCCGCCCTCCATGGAGGAGGTCTATTGTGGTAACTGCACAAGGGGCTCCGGTCCAGCCCCCCAGGAACCCAGACTTGCTCCCTCATGGATCTTGGGCAAGACACTCGTCTCCCTAAGGCTCAGTTTCCTCATCTTGAAAGGCAGTGGTGGTAAGATAGCCTTCCTCGTGAGAATGTGAAAATTAAATAGGGTAGTCCAGATAAAGAAACCAAGAACTGTGTCTTCCATATAGTAAGTGCTCGGTAAATATTAACAATAGTATGATAATTATTCAATAGACATGACCTGGTTCTCCATTTTGACAGTCTAATGTTACTCTCAGTCCTTGAACTCCCACATATTAACCCCATTTTTTTCTCCTAAGAGAAGACAGAGTCCTAAATAGTTCCTTGAAGGAATCACTGCTTTACAAATATCTGGACGGAAGCAGGTGATCGCTGGCAAGTCCAGGGCCCCCGCTGACAGGCAGGAAGGGCCGGCGCCATCGGTGCCACCTGCGGAAGTCCGGAAGAGAGGGAGTGGGCAATTCTGGTGAGTGCGGTCCTGTTAGTAAGGCGCTCTTTGGAATTGCAGTCGACCCAAAGCACTGCTTCCACTTTTGAATCTCTAACGTCCCCATGTCCCTCCTGTTTGCCCTTCTGAACTGTGCCTAAAGTCCCTTTGTGTATAATGTACTGAGGGACATTTCGGAAGGAACGGAGCCAGGGTGCCCACCCTCAAGGGGTCTGTTTGCACGGAGACCCAGGGTACGTGCGTGCGAGTGGGAGCAAAGGGCAGATGCCCATGTCTGCACCCCGTGGTGCTGAAAGCCCTCACAGCTCCTGGCATTCGGATCAAGGTTGGAGGCCTGGACTCACTGCCTCCTCTTCTCGAGGGGCTCTTGACCTTGGGCAGGTCGCCTCCCTCTCTGGGCCTCAGTGTCCTCACTAAACGAATCTGTGATTGAGTCAAGGGGGAAATCGAGGAAGATGGATGTGTGGGTGGAAGACAATGAATTTGACTTCGTATACATTTCATTTGAGTGTCACTGGGGGCATCCAAGCGTTGACAGCAAGAAATAGAGGACTGGAAGGAGGTTAGAGGTCAGGGTGGCTGGAGAGGCAGTGTCAGTGAAGTGAACCAGTAACGCTGAAAGCCAACCGGCCAGGGGTCAAGGCGGGAAGGGATGGTGAAGGAGTGTGGGTAATCCCTACAAGTTTAACTGAGAAAAGAGGGGAACCGGAGGAAAGGGAAAGGGCATAGGGATCAAGTGATCAAGTGATGTTTTTTCCACAATAAGGGAGCCCTGGACACGCTTGAAAGCAGAGAGAAGAAAAGTGAAGAGGGTGAGAAATCCCTGCGGTTGGGAAAAGGCCGGGCAGAGAGAGGCCAGGAGCTCGGTGAGGGTTCACATTCCAGAGCATGAGACACCCCTTCCTCTGCCCTCTCCAGAGCCCGTTGGTTAGGATAGTTAGGGCGACAGGAAAGGCAGGAGAGGAGAGCAGGGTGCGTTTGCAGTGAGGAGCCCTCCCTGAGGCGCACTGACTTGCCCTCGTGGGAGATGCCCTAGGGCCACATGACCAAGGGGCATCTCATGGTCCTTCAATCTGAACCAGCTCCCTGGTACTGATGGGTAAATTGCTGCTTTATCAGAATCTCCCAGGAGGCAATGTTAAAAACGCAGAATCCCAGGCTGCACCTCAGGTCTTCTAACTATACAGTTGTGGTCCGTCACTGTTAAGGCCCACAGGTGATTCTGATCCTCAACCCTGTTTGAGACCCAGCCACAAGGTCCCAGTGAGCCTTCTAGCGGGGGAGAGATGCTCACTCAAATGACCAGTGCAAACCTGGAGAAGGCCGGGGCCCTCCTGGAAGCCCCACAGCATGTCGCAGTGAAGTCCCCCGCGCTACACTGCAATGGAGGTGGGAGGGAGGGAGGGTGGGAGAGCCAGAATCTACCTGGTTTCCCGCCGGCCTGGTTCCTTCCTACCTTGGCCTTTGTGAGGACCCCGTGCAGTGTGCTCAGCCTGAATGAGATTGGGTTCTGGGTTCCGCCTTTGCCATTGTGTTTGAGAGTTAACTTTTGCTCAGTGGTACTAATAAGGATGATAAAGGAAATCCACGGCTAATCCAAACATCTCAAGGTAAGTAATGGTTTGTCTCCTGACCTGTAATTATCAAAGGCATTTATAAACTCCTGAATTCCGCTCTGTGAGTAGGGAGGCTTTGCTAGGCAGTTTCCTATCTGAAGCACTTGTTTGGCTTGAGGAAAAAATACTTGTACCACAAGAGGCAAACAGTGACAAGTGAGAATGCGAAATTGTTAACATTTAGAAAGCTCAGTTTATAACATTTAGCCCAACAGCCTCCCTTGTTCTCTGGATTTTTCAATCTACATAGTTATGCGACCATCTGGGTCCTGACACATCACTAACCAGCACCCTGCATCGATCCGCATATCAGCGACTCAAAGCATAGCCATCAGCTACCACATCAATTAGATGCTGACATTTCTCCCTTCTGAGAAGTCCTTCTAGAGACTTCATGCACTGGCCATATAAGGACAGTGAGATAAGAAAGATGATTAACAAAGAGACAAATTACATTTGGTATTTCCTTTCCTTTCAGGAATCAAATATGGACCTTAAAACACCTTTGATGCTTAGAGGAGAATGAACAGAAAAGTACCTTTGGTTTTCATAACTCAGTAGTGTGCTGAAGGTTCTGAATTGCATTTCCCAAACCTGAGAAGGTGGGAGGGAGACAAGGAGAGAACAGGGTAAGAGTTGGCCTGCCCAGGCGGGACAGGGCTGCTGACCTCACCCTCATGCATGCGGCTGCTGGTCTGTTTTAGGCCTACACTTCCACTTCCTCTTTGAATTTTCTTTCTGCCTTGCTTGTGGCCTGGTAACCATACCTGTATCCCCACCTGCATTTCATTCAGGGGCTGCCATCTGTGGTGCATTTTATGCAGGAATTTCTGGAAACAGGAAAGCTACCAGATCCACAGCAGATGATCCTCCAGTGGTAGAATTCCAGGCACTGCAGCATATGAATGGCGGGGATATTTCGGAGTGCCGAGGTCTGTGGGGAAGCTGATGGGAGCTGACCCAGCCTTAGATCTTACCACCCAGGCAGCTGCCTGCCTCCAGCCCACTCCCTAAGGGAAAGTGGCAGGAGGCCAGGAGCTGTGACTTGGCTTCCTTAATTTCAATGTCCACCTGGGTTTGCAGAAAGTATCAGGGACAGGGTCTCTGGAAGCTGACAGTGAAGACCCAGGTAATCAAAACCTATGCCCAGTCCTCAGGATTTTCCATCCCTGGGGGGTGTTCTGAGTCTCTGTGTTAGAGATGCTTTCAATCTCAGTCACAGGGTTGAAGCTTCGTGCCTCGGGCAAGTTTTCCAAAAAAGGCTCTGAAGAGTTGAGGTGGTTTGAAGATATTAAAGCAAGAAATTGGGACTAGAAAATCCAGAGAAGTCAAGATATGTGTGTGTTTTTAAGAAAACAGTTAAATTGAACTTGTCTGAGTGTACTTAAAAGTTGATTGAACAAAAACAAAAAGAAAAAAAAAAAGGAAGATGCCTTCCTTTTAAGGCGTCTTTCTGATTCTGAAAGGATCAGAGTAAATCCGATCACAATCAGAACTCTAAAACCTTCTTTTGCACTTAGAGAACCCTCAGCATGCCCCTGCTGGCCATGCTGGCTGATAGCAGTGACCAGGGCGGACAGAGGATGCTCACTTGTTCCAAACACCGAGCACATAGGTATTTACTTAGGTCCAAGCGTTGGCCTGAGAGCCTTGCGTGTGTTCCTGTGGTGGATAAGAAGAATTAAGCCGGCAGGTAGGCAGCTGGGCCAGGGTGAGCAGAGGAAGAAAAGTTTGTCTCTGGGGAGCAGCTGTCTACGAGCTGCCAGAAGCAGGAGAGGGGGATCTAGGGCTGAGATATTGGGTGTCTTGAAGGGGTGTGAGGAAGGGCAGCAGTGGGTCTGCAGGGAGGCTTGCTCACCGCAGACCCCAAGGGCTGGAGGGGCCCTGGCTGAGCTTTCACCCTGTTTGAAACAAAGGGTGTAATCTCAGCGTCATCCTTGTCGGAGGCCAGGAGGATGGGAGGGCCTGCAGGCCTGCCACTGCTGAGGGGCGGCTTCCAGATCCAGGCTGCCAAGAGCACGGTGTGTCTGTCCCACACAGGCCCTCACACCCCAGCCGCCACTGTGACTATTTCCAGTCTCATTGGGGCCAGAGAGGGACTGGGAGCTAGTAGCAATAAAGGATGATTTTAACAACTGAATGTACAGGTATAAACTTGGATCCTGGGGATGGGATCCTGGGTGTGCTGTTCTTTCTGTCAACTAAGTCCCTACTGCTAGGGCTGCTCCAACAGCCTGGGGACTGCTTACACTGTGACTGTTTCTGCGAGTCCCCGTCTGACCACTTCTCTGCTCCAGAGGGCAGCTGAGAGAGAGAATTAAGGAGGTGAGTTGATTTCATCTGGTCCTTGTTCCCAATTGGGTAGGAGGAAAGAGATGTCCAGCTTCTTCCAGACCAGGCTCTGGCCACCTCCTCCTCTCTACTTGCTCTCAAGCAATCCCCCTGGGTGTTCTAGGACCCCGTACTCAGCAGGCCTGGTGGTTGCGGTGGGGCTGACGGAACACCTGCTCCAGCAGAATCCAGCATCAGAACCACTGTTTTGGTGGTGCAGATTCTGGAGTCTGGCCCTCAGGAAAAGCTTTTGGATTTTAGTTTCCATGGTTATTAAACGAAGGTGCTTTGTCAATTGCACCATACCGTAGAGATGTTAGTTTTCATGTGTGTTGTACTGACACGGGCTGTAAGGAAGAATGCGGAGGGGCACCTGCTTGCATTCAAGACTAACGTCTCCAGGAGCGTTCTGACAACATCGGGACGGTGATAACAACAATAACAACAACAACAACAACAACAACAACAACAACAACAACCCATTCTAACTGAATGCCTACAATGTGTTAAGGAATTTAACCCTCACAACAACTCTATGAGGTTGGCACAATTATCACTCCATTTTGCACTTGAGAAAACAGAGACCCAGTAAGGTCACAATTTTGTAGCTAACAACACACACAATTTTGTAGCTAATGGGCCCAAGGCAGGCTTCACACCAGCTTAGAAAAGCCCGTCTGGAGGGACATGAAGGAGAATCCCTGTTGCTGTTTAGGCCAAACTCTGCTCCACTCACCAGGTACATCCTACCTCCCTACAATTACTCAGGGGCGGGAAGTCGACTCTGGCCCTAATTCCATGAATAATGGAGGGGAAGAGTTTGGCTGCAGAACTTGATAGAAATGTTGGAAGATAACATGCTTTTTATATGTAATCTGTCCAAGTTTACAATGAGGCAGGAAACCAATTTTCCTAAGAATTGAGGAAAGGGCAATTTGATTCTTACTTCAATCTCTCACTCCTGTGGCCAGATACACATTGCTTTTAATAAAGCAATTTTGAGGTGGTTCTTGGAACAGGAACCCTTAAGTCTGCTCAGGCTGTGAATGTGTCAAACTCATGAGAAATGGCTTCTGGGAGCATGGAAGGGTTGCTATTTCCTTCACTTCAGCAATTCCTTTCTTGCCCCCACCGGACTAGAGGCTGCAAAGGAAGTCAAAGATCCCACCAAATCCCAGGGTGGGGAGCTCCCCCTAGTGGCCCAATGGACCCACTTGCTGATGGCCCCTGGGGTCTTAACAAAAGTGAGTCCAGAGTCTGATGTACGAGGGGATGGTCCACTTCCAGGTACGAGCTCCAGAGAACTTAGAGCAGGGTCACGTGTTCATAGCAGTGCTACTCACAATAGACAACAAAGTAGAAACAACTCAAATGTCTGTTGACTGATGAATGGTAAACAGAATGCAGTATAAACGTAATAAGGGAACATTATTAAGTCTTAAAAAGAAATGAAATTCCGACACAAGCTACAGCATGGGTGGAACTTGAAGACATTTTGCTTAGTGAAATAAGCCAGACATAAAAGGACAAATATTATGTGATTCCACTTGTATGAGGAATAGTCAAACTAATAGAGACAAAAAGTAGAACGTCGGCCCCCAGGGGCTGGCGGGAGAGGCAGTGGGCATTCACTGTTGATGGGCAGGGTTTCGGCCGGGGGTGAAAAGTTCTGAAGATGGAGGGCTGCCCAACGATGTGAATGTGCTGAACACTACTGAACTGTACACTTAAAAATGGTTAAAATTGTACAATTTATGTTAGGCATATTTTACCGTAATAAGAAAAACAGAAAAGAGAGGATATGCTCATTCATTTTTGTGGAAAAAACACACATTTGTCCAGGTTCCTAAAAAGGAATGTCCCAAATCAGTCAATTTATATTGAAATTTCCTGTGCTTGTCTCAGCCTAGAATAAAATTGAGGGGGAATACTGTCTTAAAATACACTCAGTTTGGAAGAATAAAGTGGGAGAAATTATTGTACTTGCTGTGAAAACTTACTATACAGGGCTGGGCAAAAAAGTAGGTTTACAGTTGTTTGTATAGAAAGTAACAATAATTAGTAACCGATAATACAAGAAAAACTCTGTTCTGCGTACTCACAACGGTACAGCTGCAGAGAGAGGAGTCGAGCCAGTGTGGTGTTGATGGAAGGAGAGCAGGGCAAAGGCACAGAGCACAGAGCCCAGACACAGGCCAGCGCAAGCCTGCCCAGCTGATTTCCGCCAAGAGCGGAAAAACAATTCAATGAAGCAAAAGTAGTTTTCCCGACAAATGGAGCTTCAGCAGTTGGATATCCATAGATTAAAAATGTGAATCTCAACCTAAACCTTATACCTGACACAAAAATTAATGTTTATCACAAAAATTAATGTAAATCATTAACCACTAGGGACATGCAGGTTAAAACCACACTGAGATACTACTGCACATCTATTAAAACAGCTAAAATGTGAGTAGTGACAACACCAAGTGCTGGTGAGGATGTGGAGGAACTGATCTCTCATTCGTTGCCAGTGGGGATATAGAATGATCCAGCCACTCTGGAAAATAGTTTGGCACTTACCACAATCCAGTAATCACACACCTGGGAATTTATCCCAGAGAAATGAAAACTTACGCTCACACAAACACTTGCACACCACTGTTCTATTTGTAACAGCCCCGAACCGGAAACGACCGCTGAAGGTGTAAACAAGCAGTGCTATGCCCCGCCATGGAGCACGACTCAGCAACAGAAGAGAGCCCACTGTCAACACATGCAAGGGTGTGGGTGAGTCCCAAAGGCCCAAAGGTGTTCAGAGAAAGCCAGTCTCAAAGGTGACATACCATGATTCCAATTATATACCAATCTTGAAATGACAAAAGTATAAAGATGGAGACTAGATTAGTGGTTGTCAGAGCTTAGAGGCAGGAGGGAGGAGAATTCGTGTGAGTATTCAGTGTAGGGAGGACTTTGTGGCAATGGAAAAATTCTGTACCTTGATGGACAAGAATCTGCACATGTGATGAAATTGCATAGACCTTGCCCACCCCCCACCCCCACCCCCCACGTGCGGAGTAAACTGGTGAAATCTGAGTAAGGCCCATAGCTTGCACCATGTCAGGTTCCTGGTTTTGATTTGTTATGTAAGATGTGACTGTTGGCAGAAACCAGATGAAGGGGACCTCTTTGTACTATTTTTGTAACATCATGTGAATCTATAATCATTAAAAAGTACTAGAAAAATGCCTTCAAGAGACAAGGAAGAAAAGGAAAGTCAGTGTGATTGCTGGGGGAGGGAGGCATTAGGGGACTAAATGGAAATAGAAAAAATGCAATAATGATTAAATTTAAAAAATAAATAAATTTTGTGGCTAAAAAGAAAGAAAGAAAAGGAAAGTCAGCATCATAGAGCATTTGCCCTGAGCCGGCTGTTTACGGGGGTCATCTCACTGAGCCGTCTCTGTGACCCTGTGAAGTACATTCTATCCCATTTCATAGACAAGAGACCAAGGCTCAAAGAGGCAGAATTGTGTTTCAAACCAAGTTTCTCTAATCTTAAAGCCTGTTCTCTTCAGGAATAAATGGAATAAATGGTCAAGATTCTGCTTTGCCAAACAAAGTTACCATCATCTCAGAAACAAGCCCTGTGCACTCTATGTCAGTCGCTAGGAACGGAATGGTCCATCTCAGCTTGTCCTGTTCGGTGCCATCTGTGTAAGCTAATCGGCACAAGCTCTGGCAGCTTATGTCCTTCTTTAAGCACAACCTTCCTTATGTCACTCCTCTCCCTCCCCCCACAAGTCTAGGTGACCTTCGAATGAAGCTAAGTCCTTGGCTTGGTGCTGAAGCACTCAAGGTCCTGCCCGATTGCCTCCTTAAGAAACGTCTGGTGCTTCCTCCTACTTGTCTGCACATGAACTGTCTCCTCTGACTGAAATGGGTTATGGCCCCCGCACTGCTTTGCCCCAGTCTTTAGCTCCCACTCATCTTTTCAGCATTCTTAGCCCATCTAGATTCTGTCTGTCTTTCCTGACCCAGCTTCACAAAGGCCCACAAAGCCTGCCCTGACTACCCGAACACCCGGGGCCCTGTGTTCCTCACACGCAAGAACCTTAGTCTCTACCCGCACACAGTAGGCACTGGCGTGGGCTTCTTGAAGTGAATTGTGAACTTATCACACATGGCCTTGTATTGATGTTGCATATATATTTCCATGTTAGTTTTACCTATTTAACTAGATGGCAAGTTTCTTAGCTTACACTGTTTCATATTCTCAACAGTGCTTAGCCCAGTTTGCTGTTTTTAAAACAGCCACTAATAATGAGAGCTTATTCTCATACCCTCAACTGGATGTCCACTTTCACTCCTGGTCAGCTATTTGGCTGATCCTGCCTCAGACGCACTCATTGCTGGGATTGCTGGTGGCTTGAAGACCGGTTGCCATCTCTTTTCTTCTTGCTTCTCTTCTTTGATGGAGAAGTTTGAGTTGCAATAGACCCATCCACCCACCTCTCTCTCTCTCAGGATTAGTTCCTTCAGCAATTATATCCTTCCTTGGGGGGCTGACTTGGCCCATGTCTGGAATGAACTCAGACACTGGCTCTCATCGCTGTGGTCATTCATCTCTTGGGATGAGCAAATTAGGAGGGAGCTACAGAAAGCGTAATTGAAGAAAAATCAGTGAGTGACTGGGGAAAGGGCTAGGCTGTCGCTGTGAGTGGGCCTGACCTCATTGCCTTTCGTACCATCAGTCAGCGCTGAGGTTTTGAAGAGACACGGCAGCGGGAGGAAGGTGTTTGTGAAACTCAGATGGCTGGAAAAGGAGCTCGTGTCAAAGACAGTGAGTAGGAGGAGCCGCCTCTCCTTTCTGCTATCTGCTGCTTCTTGAAGGGCTCTAGGAACCCTCATAAGACAATAAGATGTTGAGGTCATCTTCGCAAGGAGTGTCCTTCTGACAAAAGCTTTGGCTCGAGCCCTGGCGTTCAAGAGTCAATCAGGACTCTGACATCTAACCTGGATCCTGGGAAAACCACTATGGAGCCCATGGTAAGGATGGACTCCAGCCACGTGTGTCAATGCCAAGGTCTCCGATGTCTCTCCTGTTCTCTGGTCAGGCAGAATCAGATCCAGGATCACAACTCTGAAGAGTCATGTGGCTTTGTAGAGAGGGAGGAAGAGAAAGGGAATGGTGGTTGAACCTCCAACCCTGCTCTCCTTAGCTGGGTCAGATCCAGGGGGTCAGAAGGAATAGGTGAATTCCCTGCAAAGGTGTTGCCAGAAGGTACATTTCCATCCTCTTTACCGTAGTGTAGACAGCTCTATTACTGATACACCCCATTCCTCTACCAATGCGGCGGCATGCTAGCACAACCTGTGCAGGGCAAGCTTAGGAAATTCCCAGGCACTTGGGCCATTGTCCAGAATTGTGACAAGAGGAAAATTATATCTTCAGATTTTTCTCTAGGCCAAGGTCAGCAAATTATACCTCAGGGCCCACTGCATATTTTAGTATGGTCGGCAAGCTAAAAATGGCTTCTACATTTTTAAGCAGTTGGAAAAACATTTTTTAAAATAATAGTTTACTACATGTGAAAACTATATGAAGTTCAAGTTTCAGGTCTACAAATAAAGCTTTATTGGCATATACATTTGTTATATATTGCCTAGGGCTGCTTTAGCACAGTTGAGGAGTTGTATGTGACCACATGGGCTGCAAAGCCAAGATCAACTCTGGCTACAAAATTTGTAGTATAAAATGAAAATGTGGGGCTTCTTGTTAAAAAAAATTGTGAAGAATTCCACAATGGCAACAGTATAGCATTAAATGAAGTGTGATAGCCCCTCAAACCCAGAGTCCTGTGCCTACCTATGAATCTGGCCCTTATTAAAATACTTAATATCTGGCTCTTTCGAGAAAAAGTTTGCCAACATATACTCTGGAAGTTCAAACACCAATATTAAAAAAAAAACACAACAACAATTAGCCCTGGATAGTGTGGCTCAATGGGTTGAGCTTTGTCCCACAAATCAAAAGGTCACTGGCTTGATTCCTGGTCAGGACACGTGCCTGGGTTGTGGGCCAGGTCCCCAGTTGGAGGCATGCGAGAGGCAACCAAACGATGTTTCTCCAACACATGGATGTTTCTTTCCCTCTCTTTCTCCCTTCCTTTCCCTCTCTCTAAAAATAAATAAATAAAATCTATTAAAAAAGTGTTAATCTCCAGCAAAAAATTTAGAGAAAATTATTAAAGCGTTTCTGGATTCACTTTGAAAAGAAATTGTTGAACACTAGGACCTAATATGGGTTTGCTCAAATTAGAATAATTTTCTTTTGATTGGATTATCTGCTGCAGTGAGAGAGGCACAGGAGAGGGGAGGAAAATGGTATGGACATACACACCAGTCCTTCAGTTTACATAGTCTTTTTTAGGTCATGCAAAATATCAGGGAAAACCTGCAACAGTCTCTTCACGCATGGAGTTAAAATTTAAAAGTGTAAATAGACTTCTGGTCAAGATGGAGGCATAGGTAAACATGCTTTGCCTCCTCACACACCTACAAAAAAATTACAACTAGACTACAAAACAAAAATTACCCAGAATTGTCAGAAAATTGAGCTGTATGGAAGCCCCAAAACCAAGGATTTAAAGAAGCCACATTCACCCAGATGGGCAGGAGGGGCCGAGACACAGAGAGAAGTGAAGAGGTGCAGAGGGGCAGCTGAACCAGAGGTCCCACATCCAAGTGTGGTGGATAAAAACAGGAGGAATCCTCTGGAGCAAGGGATCCAAACCCCAAATGAGATCACCCAGCAGCCCAGGGTTACAGTGCTAGGAAGGTAAATCCCCATAACTTCTGGCTGTAAAAACCAGTGGAGGGGCACAGAAGAAACTGTCAGATTATCAGAAGACCCCTATGAAAGTGCCCACATGGACTTAGGACTTATGTAGACCTACCACCTCTGGTATTCAGCACCAGGGCAATAGCTGGAAGAGCACAAGTGACATAGGGGAAGAAAGTGAAGTGACTAGAAACAGGGCCAGTTCCAGGAGATGTTTTCCTTGTGGGCAAACCTCCAGAAGCTGAAGCCAGGCAGTGGCATTGTCCTCTCTTCGAGCCCTCCTCAACACAGAGCCACAAAGTGGTGAAACAGGTCGCCCTGCTTTGCTGATTATCTAAGGCTCCACCCAACACAATTTACAGTCAACTCTTCTACAATAAGCCACACTACTAAATAAGGAGTCAAAGCAGTTCTGCGTAATACATAGAAACTAACACAGGGAAGTAGCCAAATTGAGGAGAAAAAGAAACATGGCCCAAATGAAAGAACAGAACAAAACTCCAGAAAAAAAATTAAATGAAACAGAGATAACCAACCTATCAGATGCAGAGTTCAAAACACTGGTTATCAGGATGCTCAAAGAACTCACTGAGTATGGCAACAGCATAAAGAAGACACAGGCAGAAATGAAGGTTACATTAAGTGAAATAAAGAAAAATCTACAGGGAACCAACAGTGGAGGAGATGAACCGAGTATCAAATCAATGATTTGGAACATAAGGAAGAAATAAAAAGCATTCAATCAGAACAGCAAGAAGAAAAAAGAATTTAAAAAAACGAGGAGAGTGTAAGCATCCTCTGGGACATCTCCAAAGGTACCAACATCTGAATCACAGGGGTGCCAGAAGGAGAAGAGGAAGAGCAAGAAATCAAAAACTTATTTGAAAAAATAATGAAAGAAAACTTCCCTAATTTGGTGAAGGAAATAGACATACAAGTCCAGGAAGCACAGAGAATCCCAAACAAGTTGACCCAAAGAGGACTACACCAAGGCACATCATAATTAAAATGCCAAGGTTAAAGATAAAGAGAGAATCTAAAAAGCAGCAAGAGAAAAGCAGAGAGTTACCTACAAAGGAGTTCCTCTAAGACTGTCAGCTGATTTCTCAAAAGAAATATTGCAGGCAAGAAGGAGCTGGAAAAAGTATTCAAAGTCATGAAAGGCAAGGACCTACAACCTAGATTACTCTATTCAGCAAAGCTATCATTTAGAATGGAAGGACAGATAAAGTGCTTCCCAGACAATGTCAAGTTAAAGGAGTTCATCATCACCAAGCCTGCCTGCTTGTTCTTTCTTTCTTCCTTCCTTCCTTCCTTCCTTCCTTCCTTCCTTCCTTCCTTCCTTCCTTTGTTCCTTCCTTTATTTATTTATTTCTGGAGAGAGGGGAAAGGAGGGAGAAAGAGAGGGAGAGAAACATCAATGTGTGAGAGAAACATCAATCAGTTGCCTCTTGCATGCCCCCAACTGGGGACCTGGCCCACAACCCAAGCATGTGCCCTGACTGGGAATTGAACTGGTAACCTTTGGGTCTTCAGGCCAGCAACTCAATCCATTGAGCCACACCAGCCAGGGCACCAAGCCCTTATTATATGAAATGTTAAAGGGACTTATTAAAAAAAAGATAAAAACTATGAACAGTAAAATGGCAACAAATGCACAGCTATCAACAACCGAATCTAAAAAAACAAACTAAGCAAACAAGCTGAACAGGAACAGAATCACAGAACTGGAGATCACATGGAGGGTTATCAGCTGGGAGGGGAAGGGGAAGAATGGGAGAAAAGCTACAAGGATTAAGAAACATAAATTTGTAGGTATAAAACAGACAGGGCGATGTTAAGAATAGTATAGGAAATGGAGAAGCCAAAGAACTTATATGCATGACCCATGGACTTGAACTAAGTGGGGGGAATGCTGGAGGGAATGGGGGTACTGGGTGGAGGGGAGCAACGGGGGAAAATTGGGGCAACTGTAATAGCATAATCAATAAAATATATATTTTTAAAAACTGTAAATAACTTGTCTCTTATTTTTAAGATACCAGGATAGTTCATTTGAAAGTCTATTCCATATGCCTTATAGTTGGGTTAAAAAGTCATTTTTGAAAGCTATTTGGGCTTTTCTTCAAGCCATTCCAGAGGCTGTGCATGAAGTCAAACAATATTAGCCTCTTTTCAGATACAGTACTTGAATTTGGTACCAAGGTAGGCAGCAGGCATAGTTTAAGGCTCCCAAATGGGGACTGGGTGAATCCCCACCAGACCCCAAAGATCCACACGCACACTTGTAGCTGTGGCGATTTTAGAATGCAAGTGAATGTTGGTCTGGAAGCTGCATCACAGTTCTTTGCCGTATCCACCAGATGATACGTCAGCTTATTAAATGAGACGAGATATGGCTTCCTTCAGAGGCTCCAGTGGGGTATCCCTTTCTAGGTGGAGTATACAGTGTTGATCTTTGCCATTTCTGAGAGAACAGGTTGATTCTTGTTGAGGTAGAAAGGGATGGGGTTTGGGATCCAGACCCAGCCTGTGTCTGCCTCTAGTTAATTAACTCTTGGGTTGACCTTGGGGAAGACACATTCTTCACTGCACCTGGGTAGGGAGGCTCCCCTGGCTGCAGGGATGTCATCAGGGCCAAGGCAGGAGAGAACTGGCAGTGCGGGGAGACCCGCGCCGGTGTCTGATGCCCCTGGGCCCAAGTTGCCCCAGCTCAGAGGTCCCGTGTACCCTCCTGGAGGGAACCCTGGGCTGGAGAGAGCTGGGCCCCCACTAAGTGTCTGTGAGATCCTCACCACACTGCTTAGTATTTCTAGACCTCCTTCTGTTTTAAATAAAGAGACAGGACAGGGTTATTTTAAAGGTCCTTTCCAGTTCTAATCATCTATGAATCTATAAGGAAAAGCTTTCTAACATAAAAATGTGTTCAAAAATAGATCTGACTGCCTTAGAGGTGAAGAGGGGAAGTCAGGACAGCCCCAGGGCTCTCTCAGGTGCCTGCTCTTCATAGGAAGCCGCCTTTCTTCACTTGTAATAGAAAGTGAATTTCTCAGGAGGTTTCTGCTCTAAGCCAGACAAATCTAACGAAAGGTAGTTTGCTTGACCTCCTGTGCCCTATTCCAATGTGGAAAATAGAAGACACACTCAGGTGTACTTTTAGAGTAGATGGAAGGAGGCCAAAAGGGTGGCCAGACAGCCTGGGGCAGCAGGCAGGGAAGGGATGCTGGCGGGCAGGGAGACGGGGCCCAGCCTGGGCTGAGGCTAAGCAAAGGGGCAAGTGGGCCTGGGAAAGCTGCGGCCGGTGGCCGAGCAGCAGCAGCCAGGCCAGCGGACAGGCCTCGGTGCCAGGCAGAGGCCCTGGGGCTTTGTCCACGGCTGAAAGGAGGAGCTCAGTGATCAAAGCAGCGCCTGAGGTGGCAAGGACTTGGCTTGGGAGCAGCCTTTAAATTAAAAAGCAATTTTTATGGTAGTAAAAATGCATAACATAATATTTACAATTTTAACTGTTACGAGCACACAGCGCAGCGGCACCGAATGCATCCAGTGTTGTGTAGCCCACGCCACAGGCCGCGTCTAAACTTCATCCCCTCAGCAAAGCTCTATTCTACAGTCTGTCTGTATTTGTTACTTTTAAATTAACTTTTTATTGTGGAAAAATGGACATAAGGTAAATGTTACCATTTTACTATTTTGAAGTGTGAGACTCAGTGGCGGCATTCACCCCGTGCCTTGCCACCGTCGCGTCGCCGTCGCCGCAGTCAGTCCGCAGAAGGCCTGCCTGTCCCCGAGCGGAAGCTCCGCCCCCGCCGCCGCCGCTCCCGCCCCGCCGCCCGCCGCCCGCCGCCTGCTTTCAGTTCCCGCGCCCGTGCGCCCAGCGCTTGTCTCTGTGTGTGTGGCTTAGTCACTCAGCATAATGTTCTCCAGTTTCTTTCATGTTGTAGCGTGTGCCGGAATCTCTTCACTTTAAGGCCGAATACCATTCCGTTATACGTGTGTTTTGTTTCATCCGTTCACCTCTCGATACACTTGGGCTGCTTCCGCCTTCGGCCGCTGTGGACATGGTCACGCGAGCGTCTCCGCGGGGCCCTTCCCGCCGTTCCGTGGGCATCCACACCGAAGTGGGGGTGCAGATCACACGGTAGTCCTAAGTTTAGTGTTTTGAGGAACCACATACCATTTGGGCGTAGCCTTTAGCAGAGCCCCACAGCTGCATCCCGAGGGGACGGAGGCGCTGTGGGGAAGGCGGGGAGTAGGAGCCGCGGGGCCAGGCAGCCCGGGCTTCCGGGCGGCGGGCTGTGTGACCACGCCGGTGACATCGCTCAGAGCCTCCGCTCCTTTCCAGCTCATTTATGGATCACGTTTTGTGGAACACCTAGAACGCTCCACACACTTTTCTAAGCACAGGGACCCATGGATGACGAAGCAGATGTGGGCTGTGGTCTCATCTGACATCTGTGTGCAACGTGGACAACACTGCCCGGGAACACGTGTAAAGGGCTAGCTCAGTGTCTGACGCGTCATGAGCACCTAATAAAGAGCTCTTTCGTTCCCTCTAACTCAGCAGCTGAATGATCAAGGATTCTGCATGTTCTCATATAAATAATGTCCTGTTGAAGTATTCATATAAATAACTCCCTTCTAATTCTTATTTTTAAAACTCAAAGAGGGCCATTGTGAAAAAAATAACCACCACCCCCGGCTGCTCCGATGAACTAGGGGGCAGTCTGTGTGTGAAGGAGGTGCGCAGTGGAGAAAGGGCAGTGGCTGGTGGGTTGGGGGCGGGAGGGGGTGGGGGCTGGCGCCTGGGTTTGCTATGGTAAGGGCCGCTGCCCACAGGCAGCCAGGACTGACGCAAACCTGGAGACCAATACAGGTCAGCAAACCTCAAAGGCAACCCGAGGAAAGCTGGTGAGAGACGCAGAACATAAATAAAGGAGTTTGGGTCAGGACACTTCCCACCGACCTGAAACAGCAGCCACCACAGCTAGGATTTTGTGTCCTGGAGACCCAGACCTATTTTTCCCCAGCCTGTTGGGAACAGACCAGACCTTGAAACCGACTCTGGTGAGCACCTGCCTGAGCAGCTCCTGCCTGCGGGCCAGCGCGGGTCCGGCCCTGTGTGTCCTGATCTGGTTGCTACGTGTGGAGAAGAGAAGAAAATATTTTTGCGGCGGGGTCTTTTTAAGCAAGGGAGGAGGGTGCGGGGTGGAAGATAAAGCAAATAAGGGCAGCTGCCGGGAAGGGCTTGGCAGTCGTGAGGTTGGAGGAGCTGTCCCCACAGGGCCAAGTGGCTGGGTTTGGTCAAGGGGCACCCCCCCCCCCCCCCCGCGGCTGTCCAGGCAAGTGTGAGCGTCACTGCAGCCTGCGAGCCACCTCCAGGCCCTCGCTTCACTGCATGGCTTTGAGCATACACCTCCCCTCTCTTTTTTAGGAGGGAGAACTCAAAGAAACTCCAAAAGGAAGTCATTACATTTAATAGAAGCCCTGTTTTGCAGACGCATATCCCGTCAAGAATATTTAATCGCTATTTATAGATGCTCCTACAAACACACGCGTGTGGGGAATTATTCCAAGGGGATTAGACGATGTCCAGCCAGCCCCACCCCCAGGGCTCGGAGCTTCGAAGGTCTCAGCAGTTCTGGGTGAGGTCCGCCATACTCCCGGCAAAGCACGCTGAGGAGAGCTATAAGAACATTGTAGCCAGTCCTGAATTGTGCTGATGATTTTTAACACCTTATTTTTAAAATTAGTAAATTAATTTTCGAGAGAGAGGAAGAGAGAGAGACCAGTTTTGTTGTTCCACCTATCCATACGCCTGCTGGGCCATTCAGCATGTACCCTGACCAGAATTGAACTGGCAGCCCGGGGCATCAGGACAACGCTCCAACCAACGGAGCCACCTGGCCAGGGCTGATTTTCAACACCTTATAATAAAACCAATACTTTTGCGGAGACAGGAAAGATCAGTGGGTCTCCTGAAATTCACTGCAGTCCAACTGGCCAGAAAGAGATCAGCATGGCCCCAGGCCCGTGACCTGGGGCTCCCTGTTTTCCTCCTGGCACCACTGTTGTTTCATGTTCTCAGCGGCGGCCTCGGGTCAAAGAGCTCAGAGGGCCCAGCTCAAGGGTGGAGGGCTTGTGTCAGGTGTGGAGTGGAATGCTGCTTGTCCCAGGTACTACAGGCCCTGCAGAGATGAGCTCCTGTCCCTGGCAAGCTAGTGTGAGAGAGGGCAGATGAGGAACTTGCAAGTTCAATGACATAAAAATCACAAGAGACCCTAGTGGAGCAGAAATGTCCTCAGCAATAGAAACAGATCTAAGATAGAAGCTGGGTGGGGTGTGAGTGAAGTGCCTGAGCTCGTGGGTCCCTGGGAGGACGGCATGGAGCTGGAGCTGAATGTGGGTTGGAGGTGAGCGTGGTCCCCTCTGCCCTGTGACAGCTCTTCTGGCGGGTCCTCTACCTTCTGATCCCACCTGAATTATGTTGTTCACTGTTGATTCGTGTCTTCATTCTGATTCCTCATCTGGATTTAGAACTCCGTGTAAGCAGGGATCTTATTCATATTTCTGTGCCTTGTGAGATGCCGGGCGTGGTCCTGCCCCAGTAGAGGTAAATAGTCTTTGGAGGAGAGGGTCGTTCTCCGGTTGGAGGGAGAGGAGCCTAGTGGGAGAGTGGCTGGGGCTACCCCTTCTGCTTGTCCCTCATGTCCCACTCAGTGGGTAGTTTAGGCCAGTTCTGGGACTTGTCAGGGTAGACATTGCCCTACCTTGCCATGAGTCCTTCAGGCAAAAATGAAGCTCTGTTTGTTTAGAAAATAGTATGAGGAAAGGTAGAAAAACAGTCAGTAGTTTAAAGGCCTTACCTGGGCTTTGCTGCTTGGGGGCCGAGTCAGAGCTCGGGGTGGGGTGCGTGGACACATAGGGGGCCCACCCCACCCCACCCCACCCCACCCTTTCCGGGTAACAAAGCCCCTCCCACCCGTTGTCTTCCATCGCTTGATTCCTTCTGCATGAGCTCAGTGTGGCTTTACCCCAAAGACTGTCCAAGTTGGCAGGAGTCACACACTGGGCTATTTGGCTTTTAGTAAAGTTTATGATTTAAATCTTGTGCTCTTAACACCTTCTTTGCAAGCCTCAGAGGGAAACAAAAATGTTGAACTTGTTTACTCATTTCCTTCATAACATGGAGACCCTCACACTCGGCCAAAGCCTGTGTGTGTGTGAACGTAGAGTTAGGTTGTGTGGCAGTGCACGCATACACACTTGAGAGGAGGAAACTTTAAAAACTCTGGCTGCATTTCAGTCCCTGGTAAGGGACTGTTTTGTTCCCAAAACATCAAATGAACCCTTTTGCATGAAGCTTTTCTTCTGAAGAACAAAATATCTGCAGTCGATTCTGAGTTGTCACTCCCTTGCCAAGGTCAATGAGGTGAGGAAGGAGCCTTCTCAAAATTCTTGAGAGCTGCTGGAAGGAAGTAAAAGTTCAAGGACACCAGGGCAGCTGAGCAGAGTTTGGTACAGAGAAGAGTGGAGCGGGTCACCGTCCGACAGGAGCTGGGGGCTCTGCGGCCAAGCTCTGCTTCCCTCGAAGTCTCTGTGCAGGATGGGCAGTTGGAGGGACCGTGACACCAAGGCGTCCTGAGTGGGCTTGTTCTGACCTGTCCTGCCCACAGGGGACATTTGGTTCATTACAGATGTTGGTGCTAATACTTCGGGGACTGATACGTTTCCAGTGACAGAGGCTAAAACTGGGCCAGCTGTGAAAAGAGTTTCCTGGAAGACCAAGCTTATGAGGAGCCAACCAGTGAGCAATCAGTTTGAACTACTTGGTAAGTCAAACTGTGGGCGTGAGTATGTGCCACTGGCAAGTAGGGGACCCAAGAGGAGGACCCAAGAGTAGGACCCAAGCATTGCCTGCCTGCAGGGGACAGGTAGAAGAGCAGGCTGGGGGTTGGGTGGGAGGAGACGGAGATCAAGGTGTCCTCAGTTCTGGGGTTGAATGGGGACACCTTAGGTGCCTTTTGCAAGTTTCAGTCTGTGTAGGAGGGCTCAGGGGTATTGGAGCTGGGTTTTGTTTATGCGCTGTGGCCTGGACTCCACCATGTGACGTCCTGGCCAAAGTGTCCAAGTCGGGCTCCAGGCTCCCTGTGTCTCTTTTGTCACTGTGACCAACAGGCAGGGCAGACAAAGCCCGCATTCAAGGGCCCGTCCCTGCAGGAGGGCAGTGCGGCCCCAGCTGATGAGGCAGGCACATTGGCATCTGGGTTTTTTCCTTCCGAAGCAGAAGCAACATGATTGTTGGCACCTGACTCCCCTGGGGGCAGGGACTGCCGCCCAGGCCCGGAGATCAGGCTCACAGCCACACTGGGGAGGGCCTGGAGGGGGCCTGGAGAAGGGGCCTGGAGAAGGGGCCGGGAGAGGAGGTCAGCAATCCCACCACAGGAGACTGCCCATTCTGGGCCTCAACTTCCCTGCGTGTGGGAGGCCTCATGTTTAGGCAGGTGTCAGACAGCAGGGAATGGCCCTCGGAGAGGCTCTGGTCAGAATGCAAAGAAAGGGGTGGTCCCATTTTCAAGGCTTTGGGCAAAACAGTGTGTGATTCCCTCACAGGCCACAGGGACAATCCTGGTCCACACATGGTGGGTGCTGCCCAGCGAGAGCTGACCTGCGTGGATGGGCTGGACAGACAGCTGCAGCTGCCCGCTGTGGCTGGGTGGGGCCTGAAGCTTCCCCACACTGTCGTGGTTACCTTCACTAAATGCACAGTGAAGTGCACAGTATTTCTATTTTAAAAGTGAGAAGGTCGAAGAAGTCAAGGGAGTTCTTCAAGGCTACAAAGCCCATAAGCACCAAAGCCAGGGTGGGAACCCAGGTCTTTCAATTCATGGCCCACCTGCCTTCATGGTCAAGGCTAAGGTTCCCACAGGCCAAGCCCTACTCTGCCCTGAAATGGAGAAGTCCATTCTCTGCCCATTCAGTATGATAAGCATCCTGTTCCCCAAACCTCCTGCAGCCTTCACAGAGACTGTCTCTTGGTGAGGAGCCAGGGGAGCCTGGAGACAGGCACCCTAAGCCTGCACAGCCCCTCAAGGCACATGTCCTATAGGGAGCAAGCAATGTGGGGACATCCAGTAATGAGCCAGCTGATGAGGAAGGCCGACTGCCTTCTTGAGTTTTCTTCTTCCCTAGAGTCAGATGACTCCTAAAAGCTTCAGGGTCAAGCTGACATCAATACTTATAACAGAAGCTGGATGCAAACCCCTGCAGGCCCCTATTTACCCTGGAGCCTGCCCTGTGTTTGCACAGTTTACTGAGTACCTCAGTGCTGGCCCTGCTGCTGTGTGTGTGTGTAGGGCAGGGGGTGGGGGCGGGGGTGGCTGGAGCACCATCACAGAGCTGTTCTTGGGCCTGGGTGTGCTTTCAGCACAAATGCACAGGGAGGAGCCCAGGGACACCAACCCGTTAAAACATGCACATAAGTCCAAGTTCAGATTGCAAACAGATGCCCTCTGAAGCCTCATTTCTGACAACCCTTAAGAACAAAATCATAATAAAAAAATTCAAGTTTAAGATGAACCACACTGGAATCACCTCTCGAGTGTGACTCCCATCAGAGGTCAGAGACGGTTTCTTGGCATGGAAACTCTGCAGACATTTGATGGAGTTTTTCCTCACATGTCCAAGTTTCCCTCTTAAATGGAACCTGGCTCAGTTTTTCACACTCACAAGCAAGGTTGCGGGGACTGCGCGTGGGGGAGAGGGGCGTTAATTCAGGAAGGGAAAGATGGATGTCAGCAGTCTGTCAGGGAGCAGTCGGAAGGAAGACGGAGCGTTGGTTCTGCGGGAGGGCCAGCAGGAGGCTGTGGATGCCCCAGTCACCCTGTGAACCGCTGCTCACGGAAGAGTAATAACTTCTTCCCCAGACGAAATGTCAGAGGAGCGGTCTCAATGGATGGGGAGGGCTGACGTGGAATTACCAAGCCTTCAAGCCTCATTCCTTTCCCACCAAGGGCCTGAAGAACGTGCGAACATTCATAGTGCCTCATTGTCTGATTCTTGGGGAGTAAACGTTGCCCAGAGCTCAGCACAGCATGAACTGTTGATATGACTCACATCTACCCTGCTGAGTGAGCCAGGCTCATTATTTCCCTCTTTCATCTGAGACCCTCCCTCCACCGCCTGGCCTTGATGCCTCAGACCCTCCAAGGCTGGCAGGTCTCCTCAGTGTCCGGCTGGCTTTGCGCCTTTGATGGTGCTGCGAGCCAGTCTGGAACCAGACCCACCAGGTTTGCAGTCCAGGTCCATCAGGTCCTGGCTGTGTAGCTCCCCTTGACAGACAGCTCCAGGCCAAGGCTTCTCTTCACTCTCTCCAGCAGCCCTCAGGGGCAGCAAGGCTGGAGACTTCCCAGAGCAGACTTACCCTGGCACTGTTTTCTTTTTTAATTTTATTTCTCTTATCTTACCTTATTTTCTTGATTAGCCTCTTGACGGGGCCTACGATTAGGTCACTGGAGGTGTGGGTTATGCTCTTTCCCCAAGCGGCCCTCCTGTCCAGAGCATTAGAGACGTCTCATGACACAGGCCCTTCTAACCTCCTGTGAAGTTACATCGTGGCCCCGTGTCATCTCCTCTGTGCTCTGGAGCCAACCAGTATTTGACCCGCTGACACTGGACTGCTTGCTCACCCAACATCCCACGTCCTTTCCTACCTCCGTCTTTGCTCAGGCTGTCTTTTCTGCCCCACTCATCCTTGAACTCCTTTGCTGGCAAAACTCAATTCCTCTTTCAAGGTCAGACTTGAAGGCCTGTGATGAGCATTGCCTGCTCCCACACATTTCACCAGGGGGAGTTTCCTCCGCTGGGTGTGAGCTCCCTGAGAGAAGTGGCTGCAGGGTGGGTGGAAGAAAACAAGTGCAGCAGATAGGTGGGGCTTATGCTGAAGCCCTGCCACTTCCTAGCTGTGTGACCTTGGAAAGGTGTGCAGCCACAGGTGCCTCATCCGTACGATGGGATAACAGTACCTCCTACGATGCCATGAAGGTAAGATGTGTGCCGTGTTGAGAACAGAACCTGGCACGCACTGGTATTATTTATATGCCAGGCCCTGTAACATAGGGGTGTGGATATTGAGAGTACGGTGGTGGCACTTCGTGAGTGTGGGTTACTTGGATCTGGGGCGGGGAGCTGGGGAAGGTTTATGTGTGATGACCGAGCAAATCCAATGGAAGGATGTGAATATGTAATGTAGGAAAATTTCAAACACACAGAAATGGAGAATAGAATAACGAACCTGTGTACCAGTGACCACCACCAATCATTATTGATTCATGGTATTTCTTGTTCTATTTCCTGCTCCTTGCTCTCTCCCCAACACACATACTGGATAATTTTAAAGCAAATTGCAGATGTGAAGAAAGCAATTCTATGCTTTATACTCTTAAAAGAGCTTTCAAAAAGGAAGAACAAAGCTATTTATTATCCTCCTCCTATGGCTTGTTGCTTGTGAGCTAGATGACAGAGGCATTGCTTTACAGAGGGAAGGTGAAAGGGAAGCTGAGAGGTCAAGGGCATCCAATGGCCCCAGGATGAGAGTCCAGGTTTCTTCCCAGGACATCTGGAAAAGCTCGTGGATCTCCAATCAGCTTCCTCAGAATGTTCCCTCACCCGAGGGTCAAACTAATCTTAATCAACTTTGAGCCAGCCTGAGATACCCCACCTTGAAAATCAAATAATAGCATCTTTTCCCAACTCAGAAAAAAAAAAAAAAACCATGAGTTAATGAATGGAATTCTCAATGGCAAGTTCTCTCATATTTTCCTGAAGCCTCATGGTCTCTGCATCCACTTTGTCTGCAGCTGAGTGCTGGTAGACCACAGAGTGAATAAACAAACAGTGGAAAAGATTAATGGAAAGCCCTGGAAACAGCTGACCAGGGCAATCTGACAGCTTTCTGTGGACACATCTGCGTGTGATTGTGATGATTCTGTGGTATGGAGTACAGCATGTTCTGCTGGGAGAATGGATCCTGCTTCGTACTGAGACAATGAGCAGCACTAGGTTTCAGTCCTGCAAGTGGCCCTGTGTCCCCGATGCTCCCCACCTGGTGCCCTCCGGCTGCAGAGGCTGAGGCGGGGCAGAGCCTGGCTCACCTGGAGAGCCTGCCAGGGGACCTGACACTGTAGCTGAGCGTCAACTCACAGAGGGCAACTTACCAGGGAGGGAAAGGAGCGCAGCAAGCAGGCTGGCTCATTTCTGGGGTTGACACAGAAGTGAATCTAAGCAGAAAGCAAATTCTCATAGAAAATTCCCCCAAATAATTAAAAAAATAATTTTTTTATTTTTTAGAGAGAGGATGGGGGAGAGGGAGAGAAATAGAGAGACATCAGTTTGTTGTTCCACTTATGTATGCATTCACTCTTTCATGTGCCTGACTGGGGCTGGCACCCACAACCCTGGCGTATAGGGTCAACGCTCTAACCACCTGAGCTACCCGACCACAGCCCAGAATGAGGTCTTACTGAGCATCAGGCTGAAGACAAATACCAAGCCTGGGAATTTTTGAAGCACAGGTTCTCTTGGCCCCCTCACTGTTGGTACCCACGCTTCTGTGACTGATATAGCTCACACATCCCAGAGTTAAAACATCAGAAGATGAGTACACCCAGTAAAGCTCAAATCCCAGTTCTGAACAAAACCCTGTGAAGCTGTGACCCTCTCCACTGCTCTGCCATCTGAGCCTGAGCTGCTGCACTCTAAGCTCTGACGCACGGTGAGATCAGAAATGGGGAACCTGACTCAAGGTCTAGGTTGAAAGGAAGGAAAAAGGGAGGTGGAAATTGACTTTCAAAGGCAATTGGGGGGGCTGCCAACCCCGAATTGAGGTGGGACCCTAAAGGAGGCTTCCTCTTCTCTCTCAGATCACTCAGCCAGGCCTGCCAGGGCGGGTGTGCCGTCACCTCCTCTGCCTCCCTTAGGGACTGGACTTGACTTCCTGGGGACTGCTGGCCTCTCCCTGCTTTTCCAGCATGTGAGGACATATCTCGTTTGAATTAGTAGACTGGATGAGACTCAAAGAAAAACACAACACACAATTTTTAAATAATTTCATAATTTCCAGATGGGATTTAGTTTGTGAATAAAAAAGAAAAAAATGAACAAAGTGTACAATAATTATCAAGGCAAAGTTGACTATAACACAATTTCTTTGTAGTGTCATTATCCTGTCAGTAACATGACTCTGGCCACCACACACACACACACGCACACACACACACACACACACACTCGTGCGCGCGCACACGGGAAGGCAGCAGGTGCATTTGCATCACAGACACCACCGTTGTGGCTGCTACTGTCGCCAAAAGGAACTCAAGCTACAAGGAGTCAGTGGCCAGTGCCCCAGCTCCTCGTTAAAGTGCAGCGCTTCTCTTCTGAAGGAGAGGGGCGGGAGCCCAGGGAGACCCCAGGTCTCTACCCTGGACATCCAGGTGTGCGGGCAGGTTCTAGGGCTAGTCCTGCATGCGGCAGGCAGGGGCCAGAATGGGTGGCGTGCCGCCCGGTAGGCCTCGCTGCACTGGAGGGCGACGAATACTGGTGTGGTGTGGAAACAAGGGCTGGGCTCAGAGGGCTTGCTCCGGCCCAGGGGCCCGATTCTCTGGCTTCGGTGAGGTCCACTTCCCTTCCTGGATGTGACATCTCAAGGGCCAGGACAGAAGGCCTGGCCTGGGAGATCTGGGGTCTAAAAAATCTTAAAGGGAAAGAATCTTGGACTGAAGCCAGAAGGAACTGAGATCTGAGTACAATTCATTCCCCGGGACAGCAGGCTCTGGGCCGGCCAGTGCTCAGCCCATACTGGATGGTCACTGGATGATATAGCACCAAGTGGGCAGGAAGGAGGTTCTGTAGCCTGTACAGGACTGCTGCCAGGTGTGGGGCTTCAGGGTCAAGCCCAGGTCACCACACAGTATTAGGCACACTGAGCTTGGGCCAACGTGGGGGTGACAGTGGTTATGGGGTCACAAACTGAAGCCTCTACCCAGAGGGCCAGAGGATGTATAGGACACTGCTGGCACAGCTGGGACTCTAAGCCCCAGGCCCCCATCCCTTCCCTCAACAGCTGTTGTCCAGCCAGGAGGTCACCTACCTGGACTGCGGCCCTTGTGCTTCCCAAGTGGCCAGCCCAGCGGCCACCTGAGCCAACTTGGGAGGAGGGGGAGAGTTTGGCTGCCCCACAGCTTGAATTCCTTTAACATGATATTGGTTTGCATTTTTTTTATACATAGCTTTTTAATTTTTCAGTTCTACAACTACTTTTTAATATCTTAATAATCTCAACAATGGACACAATGTAACTGCCCAAATTCTCGGAACCACACAGACAATATTGACAAGCAGAGAAACAGAAGAGGAGGTGGGAGGGGACAAAACCCGTCCCCCTAGTCAGCCCCTAAAACCACCTCTCCTCCAACAGAGTTGTGAGGAGAAACACCTACATTAGGGTCACAGCACTCGCTAATACATTGGGGAAAAATCAGGAGACACTTGGTTACAGTTTTGACACTAAAAAGTCTGGAAACAGTTTTTGCTTAAAAAGAGTAAGTAAAGACAGCCATTTTGTTCAGAAGGATTTCCTTGTAATGTATGTTTTTTTCTTGCCCAAGTATTCCCTTAGTTCACCTGGTGGAAAACTCCAGATTCTTTTAAAACATTTCTTTAAATGGTTTAAGTCACTGTCCTGAGAAGCCCAGGGACTGGCAGTGATGGATGGGTGGGTGTTCTTGCAGGTTCTGCAAAGGGTGGCAAGCTGCCTGCTTCCTCTTCTCATCTCCTTCCCCACAGTTCTGAACTTTTGCAGGTGGGGAGATGAGGCTGGAGAGGCAGACGTGAAAGTCACTGATATTGCTGACACACGGCCCACCGAAATTTAGTGTCATGTGAGGGTCACATTCTATGCAGTGACACATTCCTTGGTTTGCTCTCTCCTCAAAGACCCTGAGGGTAGCCAGTGGGTCTCTGCTTAAGTAATGGGGGTCAAACAGGAGGGTGGGATGGCTCTGGGGTCAGTGGGACTCTCTAGCAGCAAATCCAAATTCCAGTCCTGGCCATCGACAGGGGAGAGGCTTGTTTCCCAGCTGCCTAAAACTCCGTGATGATGTCTCTTCCTTTTCTCTCTCGCTCTGAGAATGGGTGAGCCAGTGAGCTCCTTGTGGAAAACCAAATACTTTCATTGACAAAAAGTGCCAAGTCATACTGTCACTATTGACAATGAAGGTGGTCTTGGGTCCGGTCTTCCTTATTAGTATTTTTAAAGCTCAAGTGTAAGAAAAAGAGAAAAGAACTTAGATCTTCTTTAGGTTGTAATGTACAAGGTCAAAGGTTAGAATTGAGATGAATTTTGGGATTCCCACTCATATTTCTTACTATGTTAAAGCCCATTTAAAGTCTTTTCTATTTCAAATGGCACCCAATGTCCTTAAAAATCTCAATTCAGATACTTCACCAAGAACTCAGTGAGTACCTGGGGTAGAGGTATATGCAAAGATGAAAGTCAAATTGTATTTCTTCAGTCATGCACTCCAGGTTGGATTCCACCCACTCTTCTTGTCCCCTTTAGGATGATCTTCATTTGGGGCACAGATGTTAAGGGGGAAACTAGACTTGCCAATGGAATGGATGAGTTTAGTGAACTTCATAAGCAATCTGCAGTGAGTTTTCAAGGCTACAGACCTTCAGTAGTAGTTGAGTGACCTTGTGAAACCTTGAATACCACAAGAAGGTCACGAAATGACAGGTCCGTGTGTGATGGGAATTGTGCATTTAGTAAATGCTAGCTCAGTGAATGAGCTATAAAGTCAATAAGAGTCTCTAAATGCTCGAAACTGTATTGACTTTGCCCTTATAAGTGCAGGTCATATTCACCATTAAGCTTTAGCCAGAGCCCATTTTCATCTAGGACTGGGCAGTCCCCACATACTAGGAAGAATGAATGAGATTCCCGGCTATGGTTCATAGAGACCAGAAATTCTTCTTCTCAGCAGCACTCATCTAGACAGAGGACTCCCATAAGAGTTTAGAGGGAGAGCAATGGGAAGGGCTGAAATTAAAAGGGAAAGGAATACGGTGCGGTGAGAGTCACGCAACACATGGGCAGGAGCTGTATTTGATGGTAAAGGCTGAATCAGCGGGACCCATGGAGAGACCTGACTGGTGCCCTCCGTGCCAGACCAGCCAGACACCAGCCAGCCGGCGCCATGCCACTTTTCTGAGTGTGGCCTCCTCTGCTTCCTCTGCTCTGGGGCAGTTCCGTGAAGGGTACTATCCTACCTCAGTTCTTTGCATTATGGTATTTAAAGTGAGATTCTAATACTCCAGCCATAAAATGCTAGGGGCT
This sequence comes from Micronycteris hirsuta, assembly GCA_004026765.1. Classification (NCBI taxonomy): domain Eukaryota; kingdom Metazoa; phylum Chordata; class Mammalia; order Chiroptera; family Phyllostomidae; genus Micronycteris; species Micronycteris hirsuta. Next base: position 3,036 of record PVJI01012436.1, on the reverse strand, counting down.
ATCTACACAATTTATGGGCAGTGCAATAAATAAATGGAATTGAGGTAATTGGCCACCATTTAATATCTAACCCCTGCACCCCCACTCTGGCCAGGCTTGCTATCAGGAAGCATCTTGGTAAGAAGTTTATGAGCTGAGTCCATTTAAACCCTCGATAAGGAACACTCCACAGCTTCTCACGGGGAGATACTGTTTTATAGCAGGGAGTCAGGACAGCTGGAGATCTGACCATGTAAATTAATGAGACAGTCAAGGCTTGCTGGTGGGAAGATACTAAACCAATGGCTGCGATGACTTTACAGGCAGCATCAGATTCTTTGGGTGAGTGACTGGGAAAGGGCAAAGGAGAAAATGCAAGACAAAGACATTTAGCCCAGCAACTCTTATCAGAAGATGTGGGAGTCTGGCCACAGAGGTGGTCCAAGGCCTAGATTTTGGTGAAGCAGTCTGTTTCTTGGTGCCTGATTATTTACGGCTGTCATTGTCCATGTCCGGGAAAATCGCCCTTCAAAATGCCAATACCTCAAGTGGATTTGCAACTTTGGGGTCAATTTTCTGATTTGTGACATGGAGCTGGCCAAGTTCCATGAGGAGCGCACAGATGTGTTGGGAAAACACTACCCACCATCGCAGGCTGCTGAACAGCCATGCTGGCAGGGTGACAACATAAACAAAAATCCCGCATCACCAAATGGGATCCTGCAGGCAAGTAAGTGGCTCAGCCCTCAGCCCCCAAACTCATCAATTCCATTACAGTGAGAAATGAGAAATGCCATTTGTGAAAAACTTTTCTGGAAAAAGATACTTCTATTAACATGGCGGAGGGGAAGGGTGTTGCCTTTTATCACTTTGACTTAAGCAGGTATGTCTCATAGAATCTTTTACACCTCTCCCTCACTGGTTTTCAAGGATGACTGCCTAACAGCAGGCATTTCATAAACACCCTTTGAATGAAAGAATGGAGGAAGGACAGTGTAGGGACGAGAAACATTCGCTTGTGTCAGAAGGGTGTCCAGGCCATGCACGAGGACAAGGTTCTAGGAGTGCGAATCATGAGTACGGCTGTAAGGGTGGAAGGGGGGCACAGAAGTCAGTAAGTGCTGGGCTGCAGGAGCTTGGGGCACGGTGGTGGGAAGGCAGAAGCATTTTTGGGGGGCTCAAGGGCCTGATGAGAAAGATGTTCAGGAGAAACCAGCCTGACCCTGAGGAACGCTCATCTACAGACACAGAGCTGGGGATGACGGTCCTCATGTCACCCTCTTCTCTTCCCATCAGAGGTACACCATCTGGCAAACCAAGTAAAAGGCCACAGGTCTTACACAAGAGGGACCGGGGGAGAACTGCTTGCACCGTCCTCTTGCTAACTGGCCGAGGAGAAAAGCGCAGGTAGGCGAGGTGGGCAGGCGGGGGCACTGGTGCTCGTGGAGCCACAGGGGGCCTGCGCGCGGCTTGCCTGCACGAGATGTTGCGGATGGAAAGTAAACACAGAGACCGTAAAAAGAAGAGCTGGTTTTCTCTTTGTCCCCGTTCTTTCTTTTTCTAATAATATCTTTGATATTTTTTTATACCTTTTTAGGAGAAAGCACCTATTGTGATATTAGGACACTTAGCTCTCTTCTCTCAGGATGCTGAACTCCAAGCAGATTCCAGATTTAGTTCTCACGTCACAGACAGAAGGTAAGAGGCTCCCTATTCCATGTTCCTCTGTGAGGGCAGAGCCACCAGCTTCCAGAGTTCTTCACTGTTGATGACTAGATGGCAGTTCTTCATGGAGACTTGGTCACTGACCCACCCAGGACATCAAAAAAATAAGTGTAGAGGAAACATCCCAAGTAGAAAGGCAGAGTAAGATGACAGACTTGTAGAAAGGTGCTGGAATCACGCTTGAAGGACTAACCAAGGCAGGACAGAGTTCATGGTGTTTGCAGGGTGCCCGTTCCTCGCGGTTCTCTTTTCTCGGCTCCTGGACACACTATGTTGGGCTGCTGGGCTTGCCACGCCCCGTGAAGCAGAGTCAGGACGACTCTTCCAATGCGTTGACCACCTGCTCCAGGATGTCGGGGCAGTGATCTGCTATCTGCTGGAGAATGGCATTGGCAAACTCCTGCAGCTCTGCATTGTCCCGCTCAACTTTCTCCAACTCCTTTCGAAGCTGAAAGGGAGAGGAAAGACTGATTTCAGATCAAATAAAACAATCCTATTTGCACTGAGTTAAGAATTATCGTTTATCAACAAAGAAATGACATTTGCAACAGCATGGATGAACCTGGAGGGCATTATGCTAAGTGAAACAGACCAGGCAGAGAAAGACAAATGCTGCAAAGCATCACTTAAATGTGGAATCTGAAAACAAAGAAAAAGTGGAACTCATAAAATCAGAGAGTACAACAGTCGTGGCCAAAAGGCTGGGGAGTGGGAGATGGGGAGAGGCTGTTAAAAGGGCACAAACTTTCAGATACAAGATGAATGTGGTCTGAGGATCAAAGGTCAAACATGGTGACAACCGTGGATTACGATGTACTGTAAAACTGAAATGTGCTAAGAGTATAACTTAAGTATTCTCATGAAGTAAAAAAGGAACTATGTGAGATAATGAATGTGTTAACTTGCTAGCAGGAATCCTTTCACAATGTATATGTGTATCAAATCATCGTGTTGATACACTTTGTATATATCACACTTTTATTTGCCAATTATACCTTAACAAAGCTAAAGAAAAAGGAATGAGAAAAGGGACACTTTCTATGCGAGGTCTTCTGGCATCTCAATGAACAAACCAGGAAAGTGTACAAGTAAATATCAAATGTGTTTTCATGAAAACGAGGTCCAAGGAACTTAGTGACTTTTCCAAGTCCCAAACATGGTAATTTGCAGAGCTGGGACTCCAGTCCGAGGCCTCTCACTCCAAGGGAGTGTGCTCTCCACTGTGCACCACGTCACGCAGGTGCACGGGTGATCCCAGACAGGACCTTGGTCTTGCATAATGGTCCTTGACCAAGGGGAAGCTTATGATTTAAAAGACTTCCTCTATTTCCA
>PVJI01012435.1:0-51960 GCA_004026765.1 Micronycteris hirsuta | reverse complement strand
GATGTTACTGCTTTAATTGCCATGGGTTTGTGATTTTGCATCATTGTAATATTTTTTCAGGATTTGAAAAGCATTTCTTGGATGTTTTTGAACCTCTCCCCCAACATATTAGGATTTTAAATTTTATTTTCCATAGACTGAGAAAATGCATATGTATGTGGATTCTTAGATCATAGATGCTCTGACTCAGTTTTGAGGAGATAAAGAAGGAAAACAGAGGGAAGTCGTCCTCCACTTAATTGCTATTGAGCAGAAAAGTAGGTGCAATGATAGCCCACAATTCTCAAATAGTGATTTGTGTTGAGTTAAATTTTTGATATTTCTCATGACCTGCAGCAGGCTGAGCAGCTAAAAGACAAGTGCAGATTCCTCTACACTTTATTGTTTTTTACATATGTAGTTGAACACATAATTTTAAATAAATTGATTAGATTATAATTGATAATATGGAATATATTTACATGAATTTCCTTTATAATTCAGAGGTGATGGTTGTTATTGATACTTTTTTTGGGTAACTGATTTAACTAATGTTTCCCCCTTTCAGTGTATGGTTGGCATTATGAGCCACCATTCAGTTCTAGAAAACAGATGCTCAGACTACATAGGACCTCAGTACTTACTGGCTCTGCTCTTTATTTCTCCTGCAGTTAAGAGGAATACAGCTCACAAAGCAACATATTAAACGTGTCTCCTACTCTGACCTTCCACATTAGAAAAGGTAAATTTTAGAATGTGGCTGGGACCCTTCAGGATTTGGAAGAGACGGTGACCGTGGTCACAGCCAGAGGATAGGCAGCTTGAAGCAGCAGGAAACAGGAGCATCAGTGTCCGGTTCTCACCACATGGTGGGAAAGCAGCTCCTGCCAGGAGCTCTGAGCAAGGGAAAGCATCAGCCTCCAACCTCAGTACCTACCTGGGAGGTGTGGCTTGGGGCATTCCAAGCACATCCCCCATTCTGTGTCCTCCCTCCTTGTCAGAGGATGCAAACACCCTAAACAACCAGGGCATTGAATAACTCATCATCAGTAAGCCAACAATGATCCCATTAGGACTGGCCAGTCCTCTGCTGTCCACCTGATCTCAGCATCCTCATAGTCACAGTGGGTCTCACAGGAGACTCAGGAGCCCCTGCCTGGGTGTGCTGTCTGAGCCGGCCAGCAAGGGGAGGGGAGAAGGGAGGCAGCCAGCCATTGAGCTCAGGTGCATGACAGGTGTGCATCTTCAGACTCACAAATGCACCTGAGAAAGCGGCCAGCCAGCCCTCTTCAGGGACTGGAGCCTCCATGCCCATTGAGTTATGGGACCCTCTGAGCCACAAAGAACATCCTGGAGCCCCAGGCTGCATAAGCCTCTGGCTCTCTGCACAAACCCTGCAAACCAGCTGGAACCCACAGAGGCCATGGTCTGAACAAAGCTGACTCATGGAATGGCCCTGAAATCTGGGAGCATTTTGTCATCTCAGAAAAACGTTTTTAACAGAACTTTTAATATGTTTTTTCCTTTGAGACATTTTAATAAAACATAATAATTGGAGACGTTGTCAACAGCGATCAGGGATTAGCAGCCGTGGGCCATGTCTGTCTTGTATGTGCCCTTCCACATTCTATGCCCAAAGTAGTTTTCACATTTTTAAAGTGTTCTTAAAAACACACAGAACTGAAACACTGTGCTCCAGACAGTGTGTGGCCCACAGAACCTGAATTTTTACTGTCTGACTCTCTACAGAACAAGCGTGCTGGCCTCTGATGTAGCTCATCTGAATTATTCAAGAAGCTTCTCAAGTATGAGTGTTATGGTCCCTCAGTGAGTGAACGGATTCCTTACACTCTGAGTCAGTCATTGGGGGTGATGCATTAATTTGATAGATGGAGGTAAGGTTCTGCTTTGAAAAGCATAATCAAGTCACAGTCTCGTCCGCCTTTAAGCCTAATTAGGCTGCCTCTGACCACAGCCTGCCATCCCTGCCTCCTTCCCTGTGGCCCTTTCAGGGACAGGGTCCACCCACCCTGCCTGGCAGTCCTCAGAAGCCAGGCATTATGTGTTGGGTTAGATTAAATCTTATTTTAAATATGAGAAAGAAGCTTGTTGGTTAGTGTAATCTTTGGACATCTTGAGTGAAGATCCTGATTTAAATATGCATTAAAGGATAAAAAATGTCTCATTACTCAATATAGAAAACAAATTTGACTCAGAGAAATATATTAATGAGTGGAAATCTGTTCTTTATTTTTAATAATTACTTTCATTTGGGGATGGTTTTAGATTTTACAGACAAGTTGCATAGAATGCACAGGTTGGGGCTGTGTGTGCTTCTTGCAGTGTCCCCTGGTGCAAATGTCTGAGCGTGGCCAGTCACACGCTGAACAGCTGTCACGGGTAGAGCGCTGTGAACTAAACTGCAGACTTCACTCAGACGTCACCAGCTTTGTCGCCAACGGCTGTTCTCTGTGTCAGCATCCAGCCCAGAATCCCATGCTGTGCTCAGCCCAGGGTCCCTCCATGTTTAAAATTCACTACTGACCACATCACATTCACACAGGCTTTTAGAGCAAGAAGACTCGGCCCTTTTCTTTCAAAGATGCCTTTTAGATCTATTATTTTTTATTCTGTAACATGAAAACCACATGACAGAAAGAGAGAATACATTCTTCAGCTTACATTCAAGTGCTTTTAAGGATCTTTGAATCGACGCCCGGCCCATACTAACAGAAGGAAACCCTTACTAATTTTTCTTAGAGACTCAAAACTCTCATAATTAGAAAATTCTTCTGAAGTTCCAAATAAATCCCTTCTGTGACAGTCTACTTCAGCGGTAGTGACAGACTTTATTATTGTAATTATTGAAAATATATTCACTGATAGTTTGGTTTAACTTGTCCTGAGAACCAGGGCCCTGGCAGCTTGGAGGCCGTCGGAGAGCACAGGGCTTTGAGAACAGCAGGCAGGCACTTTGGGGCTGTGGCCGGGGCGGGGGAAGGAGGGCACCTCGGAGCGGGCTTTGCCAGGATGCCGCTTCTCCTCACCTGTGAGTGTGGGAAGACCTGGAGGCTGGGGGTTCGTGGAACAGCAGTTCCACTGAGAACAGCTTGGCAGAGGAGGAAAGCATTGGATTTTTTTTGTTGCAGATGCCTGGAAGTCAGGAACCCAAAATCTAAAACTTACCAATCCCTTTTATCCCCCAAAAAACACCTCTCAGAAAAAGTGTCAGTTATACCACAGGAACGCATTAGTTTCCTCTTGCCAACTGAGCTTTCACATTAAGCATGAGCTTTTGTATGTAAAATCATTTCCCTTTTTAAAACGGTGGGGGAAACTGGATTTGAAGGAACTGTGTGTTCTAATGTTTCCAGACAATATCCTCCTGTCGATGACCTTTGGGAGAGAGCTGAATTCACTCACCCTCTATGAGAAAGTCTGCGCTGCTCCCAGATACACAGCCTGTCTCTGCCTCCGCCTCCAGCCGCTCTTGCTCTCAGGGGGCCAGCCCTGGCTTAGTAGACACCGCTTTCCTGTGGGGATAGGGACAGCCCAACCCACCGTGAGCTGGCTTGTGTTGGGGGACTTGTGCTTGCACTTAAGAGAGTGGGGCAGGAGTGCCTCTGAGCTCGCTGCAGTGCCAGGCACTCTGCGCCAGGTGTGTGTGCCTGTGCCCACAGGGAGCACTGGGGCCCCGTGGGAAACAGATGGGAAACAGCTCTGCTGGGGTGGGGAAACCGTGGGGCATCCAGCCATTCTTTTCCTAGGGAGCTCCATCTGGGATCAGAGCAGTCCTAGAACCTCTGTTCCATTTTTGGAGAACTCCAGTTTTTACAAAGTTCTTTCCCATGTTGATCAACACGGGCACTTCCTAAGACTTCTCTCCTTTGGTGGAGGTAGGATTTGCCCTCTTTTGTCACGGCAGTCTCATTGGGGAGCACGGTCACCAGTGTAGAGTGAGGTCAAGAGCATAGACTCTGGATGGCTCTGGTTAGATTTCCGGCACTGTATTGAATAGACTGGGCATCCTTGTCTTGTTCCTGATGTTAGGAAGATGCTTTTAGTTTTTCACTATTGATTATGATGTTAGCTGTGGGCTTTTCATTTTTTAAAAAAGATTGTATTTATTTATTTTTAGAGACAGGGGAAGGGAAGGAGAAAGAGAGGAAGATAAACATCAGTGTGTGGTTGCCTCTTGCACACCCCCTACTGGGGACCTGGCCCGCAACCCAGGCATGTGCCTTAACTAGGAATTGAACCAGTGACCTGTTGGTTCACAGGCCCACACTCCATCCACTGAGCCACACCAGCCAGGGAAAAGCTGTGGGCTTTTCATATATGGACTGTGTTAAGTTGAGGTCACTTCCTTCTATTTATTTCTAGCTGTGTGTGTGTTTATCATGAAAGGATGTTAAATTTTGTCAAATTATTTTTCTGCATTTTTAAAAGATGGTCATCAGATTTTTTTCATTTTGTTAATATGGTATATCACTTTTATTGATTTGCATATATTGAACCATCCTTGCATTTATGGATAAATCCCACTTGATCATGGTGTCTGATCCTTTTAATGTACTCTTGAATTCAGTTTGCTAGTAGTTTGTTCAAAAATTTTTGCGTCAATAATCATTAGGTGTAGTGGTCTGTGGTTTTCTTTTCTTGTCATATTATTTCCTGGTTTTGGTTTAAAGGTAATGCTGGTCTTATAAAATGAGTTAGAAAGTATTTCCTTCTCCTCAATGTTTTGGAAAGATTTGAGAAGAATAGGTATTAATTCTTCTTTAAATACTTGATAGAATTCACCAGTGAAGCCATCTGGTCCTGGGCTGCTTTTTGGGGAGGTTTTTGATGACCTGTTCAGTGTCTTTACTCATTATTGGTCTGTTCGGATTTTCTGTTTCTTCATGATTCAATCTTTATGGGTTATATGGTTCTAGGAATTTATTCATTTCTTCTAGGTTATCCAATGTGTTGGTCTATAATTGTCTAGAGTAATTTCTTATAATTCCTCTAATTTCTGTGATATCAGTTGTAATGTATCCTCTTTTATTTCTGATTTTATTTATTTGAGTCTTGTCTCTTTTTTCTTAGTCTAGCTAAATGTCTGTCAATTTTGTTGATTTTTCCCAACAAAAACAGCCTTAGTTTTATCAAGTTGTTTATTTATTCTATTTTATTTGTTTCTGCTCTTATTATTTCCTTTCTTATTCTGACTTTGGGCTTAGTTTGTCCTTCTTTTAGTGCCAGTCAGAGCACCCCATGTGCTTAAGCCTGGTGGCTGGGCAAACAGTGGGCATGTGACTCAGGGCCCAACTAGATGCTTCCTTGGGATCTGATACAGGAATGGTGAAAAAGGGAGGCCTCTCTTCCGGTTGGATTGTGTTCTCCAAGAATATAGCCCTAGGGCTTCCAGAGCCATGTTTCTTGGCTCACAGAGAAAGCCTGTCTGAAGTAGGAGGGAATGAGGCCAACAAATAAGAAGACAGAGAGAAGCATGTACCCGTAGCTGGGAGAGTTGGCAAGAAAGAGAAAACCATTCACACATCATTTAACCTTGGGATCTTCTCTCTCTCTCTCTCTCTCTCTTCCTCTCTTCATCTTTCCATCCCTCCCTCCCTTCCTCCCTTGCTCACTTGTTTTTGTCTGTAGCCATTTTGAGTTAGGCGTAGGTCTCTAGTAATCGAAAGTATACTGAACAACATGCGATGGTATTTTGTTATTGTGAAAACTAAAAGAGGTGACTTGTGTAAGGTCCCTGAGATCAATGAATGTGTTTATTTTATTTATACTTCTCTAGATGCTAGTTCCTTTTTTCTTCTAGCATACATAACAACTTCTACATTTTGTTTTACTCAAGACAGGGAACTTCCCTCTTTTCATTGCACTTAGACCATCTACTACCATCGCCCTTTGTTTATAAAGATACTAAATATATACATGAAGGCACTTTGATATATCCTTTACACATAGTATCTAATTTTTTGTTCAAGATAGCCAGTGAAGTGGGGCCTATTAATTATCTCGGTTTTATAGATGAAGACTCCGAGGAGGAGGAGGTGAAGTAACACAGGCAGAAAGTTGTAGAATCAGGATTTGAACCCAGATCTCTGCTCTTAAGTCCCTTGCTCCCAGTTTTGTTCTTTAGCGTTCATGGCACCTGAGTGTGTGTATGTAACAACCACTGAACAGTTTGGGGGGTTATGTGTTCCATTGCTTCAGAACATCAGTAATGTCTTTTCACAGTTTAAAACACAAACTAACCACTTTGTATTAGTTCAACAAATCACAATGTTATTGTACCATAAGCAAAATGAGGACAGGGAGGTGTCACCAGTGGTGACACCTTGAGTCCTCTGTGAGATCAGCGCTCACACAGGCGGCCCCTCTCCTCTTGGGAAAGACACCAGGGCTCGTGACTTCCTTCATCGGGACAAAGCAACCAGAAACGGTCCCTGAGGTCCAGGCTGCATGTTGGGTGGTATCAGAGGAGACGGGTGGAGGAGAGGTTATTATCATTCTTCTTGTGGGATCCAAGAAGAAAGAAACACCAAATGAGAATGATGCTCACATTTATATTTCACATTCCACAGCTGTTTTCACTGAGCTGTTCAAAAATGTGCCTGGAAACTAGATTTTCTTGTGTGTTTGTCAAGTTTGGGAGTGTTGTTTGAAAGCATGTTATTTCTTTGTGAAATGTGGCAACTTCAGCCTTGGAGAAGGTTCTAGGTGTTGCTCGCAGGGGATGTCATTGTTAGTGGATAGCTGCTGAAATTGTTACGGATTGAACTGTGGTGATCTAGCCAGCAAGGCTGATTAATATGACATCTGGCGTCTACACAAGTTACCATCAAGCTTTCCTAGGTTGGTTTTGATAAATTCAACAGCTTCTTTCTTTTTTCCTTTTCTTCTTCCCTCCTTCCTTCCCTCCCTCCCTTTCTCTGTCTCTCTCTCCCCCATCTGTATTAATTAATTAATTAATTTAACTAATTTATTATTTCTTTATTTCTGTCTTTCTTAACTGAGGGATAAGTGATTTTTTTCTATTTATTTATAATTGAGGTATAATTGAAACAATCTTTTTATTTTTCAAGGAAAGTAATCCAAGTCAGATACTTCGTAGCCAATATTTTTATTCCCAGTTGAGGTCAAGAGTAGCTGAACTTGAATATGAAGTTGGCACACTTCTTTATCTTCAAAACACTCTGTAATCTGCTCTACAAGCACATCTTGTGGACACAAGAAGTGGGAACCTGATGTGGAGAAACAGCACTCCTACAGAGATTTAAACTAAGAGCCTTACAAGATTTTGTTTTTTTAGTAGAAAAGTTAAATACTCTATGTAATCAAATCAATGAAAAGTCATCATTGCAACTCTCTGCCCACTATCCTTGTTCAGCATGTGTGTCTCTGTATATGTGTGTATATGTGTGTGTACGCATGCTTGTGACTGTGTGCTTGTGTGCACATGCATGTGTCTGCGTGCACATGCACATGTGAGTGTGTGGGCACATATGTGGGCCATGTCTGCTGTGCACCAGGCAGTTCTAAGTCCTGGAGATACAGGACCAGCAAGATCTCTTTCTTTAGAAGCTGACAGTACAGTGGGCAGATAGACAATCAACAAATAAGCTCATAAATAAGCAGTTTAATTTCAGGTAGAATTAGTACTATGAGGAAGTACAGGCAATGGGAAGGAAGAGAGAGTGTGTCAGGGTGGTGTCTCCGAAGTAGACATCTGGGGTGTGAATGAACGAGGAGATTCATGAATTAATGACCAGTGGGAAGACGTGGGCAAGAGTAATCTGAAGAGAGGGGGTAAAAGGTGCAAAGGACCTGGTGTGTTCAAGGTACCGAGGTGTTTGGGTGAGTGATGGGACGTGAATGTTTAGAGAAGGAGAGAGGCTGGATCAGGGCGGCTTCATAAGTTCCAGTAAATACTTTGATTTTGTAGTAAGGCCAAGAAGAAGCCATAGGAAGATTTTAATAAGAGGAGGGATTTCATCTGGTTTTTTAAAAAATTATTAAACATAGGAACTATGGCAGTGTAAAATTTCAGTTTCATCGAGTTGCCCTTGATCCATTTAACAAATTAAGGCCTCACTTGCATACAATAAGTACAAAAGCCTCACGTGCATGGGTTGATTAGCTTTGACAAATGTGTATACATGTACATCCTTAGGTAACCACCACCACAGCAAACATAGATAGAATTTCCATCACCGAGAAACTGCCTTTATAACAAGTTCCCACCACCCCAGAGTGGATTACAATTCTGACTTCTATCACCTTAGACTAGTTTTCCCTGTTTCTGAACTTTGCCAAGTAGACATATTTATCCCCTGTAATCTCAAGAGTATACATTTTTCTTCTTCTTAAGTATTAGGCTAAATATTTTATACACAGAAATAGAAGTGGTATGCATGTTTTCACATTCATCAATGTGTGCATGTAAAGTTCCATGTACACAACACATATGTGTATGCATTTTCTATAGATGTGAAGTAATAACAACAGCTAACGTTGACTTAGTGCACACACTCTGTAGATAGCCGGGGGCTTGACATTTACTGTCTAATTCTCACAACAGTTGTGCAAAATAAATATTCCCATGGTCTGATGCGAAGTTGGAGACAGGAGAGATTAGCCACTGCTGAAGGGACATGGGTTGTGAATGGCTGCACTGGGATTGTAACTCCGACCCACACCCACTAGAGGTGGTGATTTGGATCCATCCTCCTGCGATGACTCTGGAGTGCTGTGAGGGCCCGATGCTCAGCAGTCGCTCTGACTGTGGGATCTACTGCGAGGACCCCGAAAGGACTGCTGTGGGCACTGAGACACTGCGCGGACAGCCCCTGCTAGCACCTCTGTCATTTCTGTGGCATAAGGTTTTATGTCCATACGATCTCTCGCCTGCTCAGACTTGTTTACAGGAGAGGCGGCTCACTCCACAAGATCGTACGGGATGCCCTCGTACGGGTTTTGGTCTCACTGGGGGTGTGACAAACCGCATGAAAGGGGAACCGGTCCACCCAGCAGGTGTCCAAGGGCGTGGCGTAGCCCATCTGCAGCCCTGCCAGCGCAGCCCGTCAACAGCAGTGCGAGAAGACTTGCTTGACGAGTGGTGGACCTAAAAAAGTACTTGTGAGTGAATGAATATAAAAGTGGATGAACTCTCCTTTAGTTCAGGAAATTTAGTCAGTTGACTGCCCTTCCCTTCAGACCTCACGGCCCCATCCCAGTTGTTCATGGCATAGGAAGTTTCCCCTACTTTGAGAATCTCACATTGCACCTGTACTGCCTCCAAAGAAGTGCTCTGCTGGGGGAGAAGGCAGCATTTTTTTGTGTGTGGAGTGACGGGGTTGCTTAGGCAAAGGGTCAAAGCCAGGTGTCTGCTGAGGCAGCAGCTAGGGACTGAATAAAGCTCATTGGAGCCCAGGACAGTTGCAGGAGGATGGGCCATTCTGACCTGGGATTACCCCTTCTTTGTCCCTATACAGACACATGACTTTGGGACTTTTGACCAAGTCATCTGCGTTTCTGCAGAAAGACTGAAGTAATAATCATAACCAATGTTTACTGAAATACTAAGTGTCACACACTCTGCTGGTGACTTTGCATACATTTTCTCCTTTAATCTTTGGTCATCCTTTTGATTATCCCATTTCACAGATGAGAAAATCGAGGTTGAGAAGGGTTGACCAACTTGCCAAAGATGATATCACTGGGGCAGACAGAGCCGGGACTCCAAACCCCAGCTGCCCATGCAAACCCTACCATTTTCCCAGCCTCAAATGCTGCATTAAAATCCTAATTTTGCCTCTGTAGAGTGAGAGACTTTGCAACTGTTACAGTCCAACTTCACTTTCCATGCAAAACTCCTGAATACATTTTATAAAGTTTATTAAAAATGAGGGGAAACTTCCCTGAGAATTTTCCTGCCTGATTGGCCTCTGATGCCCAGCAGAGGGCAATGTAGTCTTAGGCCAGCGTCCTTCCATCCCCTGGGTGGGGAACTGGCACTCAGCTTCTAGCTAAAAACCAGTCCAGCTGGAAAGGAGAGGACACTGAGGACTATATAGCAATAGATTCCTATGAAATGCTATCTCATTAAAAGGCATTATTTGAATATTTTTCCTTAGAAGGTGTCAGAAAGACATTTTTCTGTTAGTTCTCATTTTATGCATAAAAATGATAAAGATTTTGTGCTTTCTCTCACCTCTATTTATAGGAGTTAGTGGCAGGCCTATAACAGAAACCACTTCACCTTGGCTGGGATTGAAGGTGAGGCGAGAGGAGCATAGGGCAGCCCTGTTTCCCAGCATGGGCTATGATCAAATGCCTTGAAAATGACCAATTTCAAGAATTTGTGCAGGTCACACCTGCTTCTAAGACCTTACACATTTTTTCTAGATTGTTTTCTTTTATATCCGTAAGCGACTAAGATTTAGAAATGAATGCCAGATTATCACAGTAAACTGGTAGCGACTGTTTGTGTGACAAAGCTACCCTGCAAGCAACCTCTCCCACCAGCTCACTGGCCACACACCTTCCCCTAGTTCTCTGGAGACCTGCTCATGTTCGCAGCAATGCCTCCATCAATTCTTGGCTCATTACAGTGAATGAGCTATCGTTCAAATCTTTGAGCACTCCCTATGTGAGAGCATTTATGAACAAAAGCAATTGACAAAAGATTTGGAATAAAAAACATTTTGGCGCTTGTTATGGCTGGGTCCTTTTTAAGTGCTTTATTTATATGAACATGTTAAATCCTCACAGGAACCTTACTGGGGAACTGTTATTCTCATCCTCGTTTTACGAAGGGGAAAAGCGAAGCCCAGGGACGCTAGGCCAACTGCACAAGATCACAGAGCTAGTAGGTGGCAGAGCAGGGATTCAGTCCATCTGCCTGCAGAGCCTTTGTCTTTCCTTCCTGTACTTCCTTCCCTCAGTGTCAGCACCAGCGAGCCTGGTGAGGTTAGAATATCCAGGGCACCTTTGTGAAAGAATGGTCTTCACCTGATCTGTCTATGGTGGGTTCCAGAGTCTTCTCCCTGAGTGCAGTGGAATGAACAGGCCTGGCTGTGCTTCCACCATGACTGACCGGTTGGTGTATAAAGACCCAGCTCCCTATTCCCTCTGGCATAACTCTGAGATTCGGGTTCCACTGTTCCCTGCTGGGGTGGAGCTCCAAAGGCCTTTAATGCTGCTGGCCCGATCATGCCCCCTTGACTGCTGCCTTCTCTTCCCTTCCCTGTCTCACATCCCAGAGCACCACTGAGGTGCTCTGTACCTACTAGGTAAACCCCTTCTGCTGAGGTCTCGTTTCTGGGTCCGCTTCTGGGGAAAGGAAGGCAGCTAAGGTGTTCACATCTAACAGTAACAAGACTTGCTGAAGATACCAAAAGATTTTTGGGGAATGACTCCTTTCCCATTCTAACAACCCAAAGAAGAAACAAGGTCTTCAGATTCTCTCTGCAAAGAGTAGATTCTTTGTCTTCCTGGACCAGGATGGCCACAGTTTACAGACAGACAAATAGCTCTGGAGGGAAGAATCTCTTCTGCTTGGATTCAGAACTGACCAGCATTCTCCCTGGGTGACCAGTTTTCTGCCTAGGGAGGGCATGTCATAAATAGTACTAGTTAATTTGTGGAGCCTCTGAACCAGTTCATCTAGTAACACTGACCGATTGTTTACTATGTGCCAGGCTTTATTATGGGTGCCTGCTGGGCTTCTAACCCAGGCTGTCTGTGGCAGACCCTGAATTTGTAACTATTTCTCTACTACTTTCTTGTGTCATCTTCAAATGACAGGAACAGAACAAAAGGCAGAAGAGGTTCCAGAGTTTCTCTTTTCCTTATTCACGCTTGATCCCTTTCCAGTAATGAAAGAGTATGCAATTAGGCCTGAGTAGAGCAGGGATGATAGGCCAGATACAGAATGTCACCAGGATGGGAAGTCCAGGTGCCTAGCAATGGTCAAAACTAGAGAAAACAATGATTATACGCTAGAAGCTCGTCCCCACAGTGACCTTTCCTCCATTAGCATGTCATTAGTCAAACCAGTTAGAACCTCCTAGAGGAGGAACAATGGGGCCAGAAAAGAATCTCATGACCCCCATACAAGCCCTTGCACAACCACTCCCTTAAACATTAAGCCCTCAAGACAATGAACTCTGGCCAGCATCAAATAATCTGAGGAACAGCCTCAAGTCTGTTGACCACAGAGACAGAACTTTGGTCGAACTAAAAATCACATCTAGGCCTCAGTTTTGTGTCAGCTCCAACACCAGAAAAGCAGTAAAACCAGGCAAAGCAATGTCACCAACCAATCAGCAGAAACCACACAATCCTTAAAGGACACACCTGAAAAGCTGATGAATATTGATACCCTCTCCTGAGACCTCCCCTAAATCCCAGACTTCAGAAAACAGATAAAAGCCCTTAAGACAAGGAACCCAGTGCATTCTCTCTCTCTCTCCTTCTTTCTCTCCAAGGGCCCTTCTTTTGCCTCTATAACTTATTTCTTGAGTTCACACACCATGCAGCCCAGCTGGCTCATTTGTTCTACCTCTGTGACTTTTTAAAAAAAGATTTATTTATTACTTTTTAGAGAGAGGGGAAGGGAGGGAGAAGGAGAGGGAAAAAAACATCGATTGGTTGCCTCTTGTATACCCTGAGCAGAGGACCTGGCCCACAGCCCAGGCACGTGTCCTGACTGGGAATCAAACCGACAACCTTTTGGAATCCACTGAGCAACACCAGGCAGGGCACCTCTGTGACTTTCTAAATAAACTTTCTCTTGCATAGAGTTCTTAGCTCTGAATTCTTTCTTAGCCAAACTCAGGAAGTGAGGTTCAACTTCACCATTAACAGTAACACACTGGCAATGTGTTTTACATAGTTTTTTTTCCCAGTAAAAACATCTGTGTCTCATAGTTTTTAGAAAGCAAATCAATGCATGCAGATGGTAAAAAAAAGAAAAATCTGAGAAGTACAGCCTCAGTGTCTGCTTCCTTTAGCTGGCACTGCTGTGCACCTCAGTGTACAGTGCATGACAGGGTCCGAAGCAGTGACTCACACTCCTGCTGTCTACAAGGATCAGGTCTCTGGGTTCGGGAAAGCATTTTAGGCCTGCACTGATGTGTCTTCAGAATTTTTAGTTCCAGGCAGTTAATTGAGCGTGTGTATGTGCTTACCTTACCTCTCCTCATGCCACTAACCAGGATTTGAAGAGAGGGAACAAAGCTTTAAACTGGACAAGCATGGTCAGCAGATGAACGTGTCTTTATTTCCAGAAGGTATGCTCTTGGTTTGTGAGAGACAAGCAAGGGAATTTTGCATAAGGCAGGTCTTGAAAAGATCCTTGCTTCTCTGGACATTTTACTCTAGCAAAACAAAAGTACAAACAAGCAAATGGAAAATAAGAGAGGGAGGGAAGGGGAGAGAGAGAGAGAGAGAGAGAGAGAGAGAGAGAAGAGATTGTTTTTAATTTTGTTAGCAGTTATTTCCATAGCTGTAAATACGTTTTTGTGCTATTTTTTTGAGTTCTTCATTTTGTTCCTTTAGATTCACACATAGACTACACATTCTTCATGATGCCATTTGGGCTCACTTTTATTTTTTATCTGCTATTTAACTTGTCTTCACGTGCTTCCAATTTTTGACATGAATTGTTTCAGTTTTTCTACTGATTATCTAAAAACTTTGAATAGCATTCAGACTCCCCTGTTTCGTGCATGTCGTCACATCTCCAGACACCCTTCACCATCCTCCCGTGTAGGACGAGGAGCCTGTACTCCTATCATTCCCTCTCAATTCTATTCAACTATGCCTTTGCTTTCACACTTTCCAGCCCTTTATCACATGGTAGACCAAATACTGGTCCCCAGTGATGTCCATATCAGTTCCCAGAACCTGTGAATATATCACCTTATGTGGCAAAAGGACTTTGTGGATGGAATTGATAGGATTTTGAGTTGGGGAGACTATTCTATATTATCTCAGTGGGCTTGATGTCAGCACAGGGGGCCTTATAAGGGAAGGGGGACGGCAGAGGGTTGGAGTCAGAGAAAAGGTGATGATGGAAGCAGAGGTTGGAGTGGGTCTGATTGGGGCCAGGAGCCAAGGAACACAGGTCAAGATGCCAGGGGGAAAGAAACGGATTCTCCCCTAGAGGCTCTAGAAGGAATTCAGCCCTGCCAACACCTTAATTTTAGCCTGGTGAGACATGGGTCAGACTTCTGATCTCCAGAACTATAAGATGATAAATTCTGTATTGTTTTAAGCCACTAAGTTTGTGGTAGATTGTTATGGCAGCAAAAGGAAACTCACACAGCACGATCACCAAGCCTTCTGGTGTTTTGTCTGTATGGTATGTGCTGTTAATGCCTGGGGCATTTGACATATGTTCTCCCATTTAGTCCTCTAAACCACCAGGACTCCTATTTTATAGAGGAAGAACCTGGACTTCAAGGTTTTATTATCTCAGTAAATGTCACACAAGCAAATAGTTGGTCTGGGGCTTACCCAGGCCTTTTAGAGGCCAAGTTTTGATGCTTTACATCTTCTGGCTCCCCTGTGGAAGAGGCAAAAGCTATCTTAAGGGCTCACAATTCACAGAAAATGAGACTTGGGTGTTACAGAAAAGAAGAAAAAGACAAAACTGCCAGCATCTCTGAGAGGAGTGCAGTTGGTCTGTCGATGGGTCAGACCGCTGTGATTTGACTGTTTTTTTTTTGACCCCAGATCTGGAACTTCTTTGTCCTTTCCTTTGAAAGCACCTACATCTGGTAAAATAAAGAGTAGCCTGGCACACCTCAGCTTCTCCACACATGCAGAAGTAAACCAGGAACGGGGTATGCAGGGCACTCTCAGGAGCCGGAGAAGTGTGGTTGCCCAGGCTCCTCTCTCTGGAAAGTTTACCAGTTTGGGGAGATGAGCAGCCCTGGACATCTCTCTAAAAGAGGGGCTTACATCCTACCCCACCGCATCAGGGCTTCTCTGGCATCTTTCAGACTCCTTTCATCAGGGCGACAAGACAGTGTGACCACAAGCTGTGACGGACAGTCCTCTGTGCTGTGCTGGGCAGGAGACTGCACTGGGAGAGGGGCTCACACCCTGAATGAGGTGGGCAAGTTGGAGCTGAAATAGCTGTTGGTGTCTTCCTGGCTTCTTAAACTCACCTTCTCCTTCTTTCCTTTTTCCATTTCTTCCTTTTTTTTTGCTCTGACTCAACATTTGCCTTTTTATCTCCTTACCATTACTGTCTGAAATTAAGTCTCTCTGGAGATTTCTCTGTGAAATACCCCTCTCACTTACCCTAATTCTCTAATTTTCCCTCCCTCCAGGTGATCCTCTGAAATGACTGGGTAGAACATGCACTTACAAAGAAGCACCGAGAATCTCCAGCCCTTACAACTGACTACTCTACTCGGCTAATGCTCGTTTACCAGGAGCTCATTATTATTCCAGGAAGTAAAAAACAAGACAAAACTGAGAATTTCTAGTGATTCCCATAGCCACCAGTTTTTTCCTAACATTTCTTGTATTTTTCGGTGCAACACAGGTAAGGACTTACCACTGTCAATTAGGTTTTTGTATTCAAAACTTTTGAAAAAAAAGTCTCTTAATTTTTCTGGTAGACTATATTTCTTGTAAGAAGGAGCTTCTCATTCTCACCCCCCAAGAATGCTAATGAGTTCCTTTATTAATTGGGTGTATGAAATGATGCTTTCAGACTGAGAATACTTCTATATTCACAACTTCGCTTATATTTGCAGAACAATTCTATATTATTGCAGTGATAACAAGGCTGCCATCTTTTTACTGTGCAATTTTTTTTTCCATTTTAGCTGAGTGAATACTCTCTGCCTACTAGAATGATTTGAATAACAAAAGATGCAGACTGGTAAGAACAAGCTGCCTTAGTTAATTCAGCTGAAGACTTCTTACAAAGACGTTTCTAGAATAAAATGATAACCCCACCATAGGAGATTTAATAGCTATGAGAGTGGAAATAGGTCCAAAAAATTCATGGGCTCCCTTGAAGCAAAATTTAATTTTGGTTTTTGGCAGGAAAATGAGAATTGTAACTATAGACTTCAACTTTAAAGTTTTTCTTTTCTTTTATACAACACTTAAGTGAAAAAGGAGGCTGCAGCCACTGCAACATAAGCATGTATGCTCACTGGTAAAAATGGGCACTTAACTTCCATATTTCCTGCTTTACACCTATCTTAAATACACCATTGTGTTTTTGAAATGCATCTGTCTCAGAAATGCAAAATGAAATTTGTTTTGCAAAACCTGATTCTTAAAACTGCATTTGTATTTGAAATGTTCCTTTCTTGAATAAAAACACAAGTGTTAGATCTTCAAATGACGCTGATATGCAAGTATCTTAGCACATTTGGTTTTGAAATACTGCCATGTATTCAAATGTGCCTGTTTTGTTTTAACTTGTAGCTCAAGATGTACCATGTAAAAACTGTAAAATGACTGCTTGTGATTCCCTGGTCTTCCTTCACTCTTTCTTAATCATTCTATATACGTAAATCATGATTATTACCCTAATCTTCATATTCATAATGTTACTACATTTGGCAAAAACCCGTCAGTGATTTTCCCTACCTATATCTGCTAAATATAGTTCAAATTTCTTCGCCAGGTATTAAAATGTTTCTACACTTCAGCCTTTGTTGAACTCTTGAACCTATTTCTTTTGTACTTATCTTTTATTTGTAATTACAACTGGATCAACCCCAGTAGTTTTCTCTACTCCTTTCACGTCTTGGCTTTCACTGAGCCCTCATTCCCTTGACAACTATTATTAGTGTAGGTAGCTAGATATTAATAAAGAAAGAGCAAAGGGAGCAAAAGAGAGCTAGATCAGACAGTAATCCTGCTTCACTAGGAAGTTGCAGCATTCATAGCCTCCCCAGGGGACTGCTGCATCTTCCACCCTCGGGACCTAATTTCCAAAGCAGGCAGGAAGGGTAGTTACCGGTCATTACCCAGGATTACCAAGGGAGAGATAAAACAATAAAGGGGAAATTCCTCTGCTGGACACATACCCAGTAGAAGCCAAGATGGCACGGAAGGAAGTTTTTCCACTCTGAGACATGCTCAGTAGGAGCCAAGATGGTGACCATAAAGGCCTGTCTGTCTAGCCTGGGAAAAGGATTGGATTGGATAAGGGACACAGAACCTTGGGAGATCTAGGAAATAGATTGGTTAGGGGGAGGGCCAACACCAGCCTGTGAGGAAATATGGAAGTTGATTGGTTAGTTTGAAAGAGTACCTGGTCCTTCCCAAACTCAAGATAATATAATCAGAGCCCAACAAAGGCAAGTTCCCTCTCTGCTCAGTAACACGAGCTCACCCCACACGCTTACACACTCTCTATCTGTAGCAGCCATGCTGGCCTAGCAGCTGCCTGGGCCCCGGTAGCCACTCAAGCTCCAAGCATAGTCTTCAAGTGCTCCAGCCTGGTTGCAATAATGCAGCACCAGCAGAAGCACAGCTGGGAACAGAGACTGTAATAGCCAGACAGGGACAAAGGCTGAACTGTACTAAGCTTTGATATAAACTAATCCAATGGCACAGAATTTCTGGACCTTGGCCTTTTTTCTTGGCTTGATGAACACAAGGCTGTACTTCTACAGTGGGATGGAGCTTAAACTGGGGCAGTCCTTTGTGTTTGCTCCAGCTTCAATAAACCTTACCACCATACCTCATCGTCTTATGCAGGTCCCCAAAATGCTTTTCTTGTGACACCACAAGGACCCCATTTCCACTGGTAACACTGTCCCTGCCCTATAACAAAGATATCTAGCTTAAGTTTACTTCCATGTTTTCAATAAAAGAGTAATGATTTTCCTTTCACATTCAGCTGTAAAATATCACTCTTGAGTTATTACATTATTTTGCATCCATTTCAATGATTTCAGTATTTCCTTAGCCAGAGAGGAGGTAAATTCCAGCACTAAAAAACAAGCCATACAAAGTGGTATATTGATTTTCTTGACAGATGATTTATAATGTTTAGAGAATGAGTTTGGAATTGGATTTGGTTTCTTAAGACCTTTTGCTTACAAATAATAGAAACCAACTGTAACTACTTTAAGCCCAAAAAGATAAGTTGGTTATAAAGGCAGAGGCATTGTTAAAAACTCCAAAAGCTCTGAGATTTTGCCCTATTGCAAGCTAAGAAATTAGATTGCCATAATTTCATGGATGCTAGCGGAAGATATGAGACTCCTGGATCAAAGAGAAAAGACAATTTATTACTTCATTGATCACAATAGCCAGAAGATCAGAATTTGTGCTCATTTACTGAGCTCTAAATCCCACAGAATGACTTGAAGACTGTCAGATGACACTTGCACATGGTGTGGGTTGTGTTATAGGTGAGGGATTCTGACCTTAGGGAGCTCAAATCTTTTATAATAGTCAATAAGTATGCATGCCAATTACTCTGAAATTAGACACGATCTTTATATTCCAAGACTGTTTGCTCTGCGAATATCCCTGCATAGATAGTCTGGAACAAAGTACAATTATTATCTCACTTGCAGGATCTGCATAAAGGCAAGAGACATGGAGAACTGTCCCTCAAAAATATTGGCTTCTGGAAAATTTTCCCATTAGTACTCTACTTCTTTAGCCAATCTGATTTATTCAACTGATAGAGATTGGAACCCAAGTTATTATATTTTTTCTCATACAGCACTTAGTCAAGGCTACTGTTAATAGGACTCTTAACTACAAGGATGATGTTAAACTGAAATCTTGACATCATCCATGACCACAGGGTCTCAGACCCAACCAACTGTGTAAAACTTAAACACCATCGGGGTCTACCTTATAAACACAGGTGGCCTTTCCCTAATTCCTGCATTCATCTTTTCCTTTTGCATGTGATCTCTTTAACTTCCTCCACTTATAATTATGTCAAATATTTTCTCTACATATATTGAAAATCTCATCAGTGTTTTAATCTTTGCATCAACTGTTAAACATATTTTAGAAAATTCAAGAAAGGAAGGAAATTCTATTGCATTTAACCAATTTTTACTATTTCCTTTCTTTTCCTTCCTTCTTGATATTCCAAGTTTTTAATTCTCTAGTTTCCTTTCTAGTTAGAAAACTCTCTTTATCCATTTTTAAAACATAGGTCTGCTGGGACAAAATTTTCTTATTTTGTTTCATCTTTGAGAATGTCTTGATTTCTCTTATTTTGCAAAATATTTTTGCTGGATATAAAATTGTGGGTGAATGTTTTTTCTTTCCACACTTGAGAAATGTTGTGACACTTTTAAACCTATTTTTTAATTAAAAAATACCTTCGTTGGAATTGTTTTATCACACAGGTAAGATAAATTCTTTTTCAGTATTTAGATGTTTAATTGTGATGTGTCATGGTGTGGATTTCTTTGGGTTTATCATGCTTGGGATAATAAGCTTCTTGAATCTGCAAGTTTATATTTTTGTCAAATTTGAAAATTTTTGAGCTATTATTTGAATATTCTTTCAGCCCCACCGTCTTTCTCCACTCCTTCTAGTACTTCAATGTGATTAGTATTAAATCTTTGTTAAAGTCCCACACATCTCTGGGGCTCTCTCCCTTTTCATTTTGTCAGTTTATTTTCTTATGTTGTTCAGACTGTTTAATTTCATTGTTCTGTCTTTCAGTTCACCCATTATTTCTTTTGTCTTCTCTAATCTGCTATTTAGGCCATCTACTGAGGGTTGTTTTTTTTTTTTAATTTAGATTACTCTGTTACTCTAAAATTTCCACATGGTTCAACTTTATATCTTTTATCTCTTTTGTCAGGCTTTCCATTTTTTAAAAGTTCTCCTGAGGATGTGTTTTTATAAAATTGATTTTAGAGAGAAAGAGAGAGAGAGAAAGGGAGAGAGAGAGAGATGTGAGAGAAACATTGATGTGAGAGAAACATCAATCAATTGCCTTCTGCATGCACCCCAACCAGGGAATGAACCTGCAACCTAGGTATGTGCCCTGACTGGGAATCAAACCTGCAACCTTTTGGTACATGGGACAACATTCCAACAAACTGAGCCACCCAGCCAGGCCTCCATATTTTTCTTTTATTTTACTTATTTAAAAGTTCTATTTATTTTATTTTCATTTATTTGTTCCCTGCTGGCCTCAGTTGGTGCCCTAGGGAGATGGGAGTGCCTCATTCTGCTGGACAGAGATGAGAGTTTAGGTTCTGGACTGGGCCTCTGATGATGCCACTATTTCTGAGGGAACTAGGTTGCCCTGTTGCTGCATCCAATGCATTTTCCACTGACACTGCAAGGAGATGCGCCTCATTTACACTGGGTCAGGATGAAAGTGTAGGCTCTGTACTTGGCCTCCTGTGACACCATCCCAGTACAAAGGGTGGGGTAGAAAGGGAGAAACTTCCTATAACAGGTAAGAGTGGGCATCTAGGCTTCCCAGTAGACTTTGCTGATGAGTTTGTACTTGGAAGTGCAGGTTTTTCTGTGGCGTTTGGCTGGAATAAAGTGGTTATTGTTGGAGAGTTTTCTGTCTTATGATGATGCTACTTAGTTCATGATCTGGCTAGAGACAATAAGCTTTTTAATGGGTTTCTGTTTGTACTGATTATATTTTTGGTGTTTCTGCTTTCTCAGTTCTTTAGCATCTGAGGGCCATATGAGGACAGAGAGAAAACCGTGGAACTCACTGTTGTGTTGTTGTTTGGGTTCTAATATTCTTAGCCACCCTCTATCTTCCAAGGGTATTTGGTATACAAATGTTTTTGGAAAGATAGTTAAAGACAAGGGGCAGTCAGTGCCTTGTTTATGAGATAAGCACAGACGTGAGAGAACCATAGAGAATTGCTCCTAATACTCATTGTTTTTTAGTATTGTTTAATGATTTTTTAAAATATATTTTATTGATTATGCTATTACAGTTGTCCCATTTTCCCCCTTTATTCCCCTCCACCTTGCACAGCCCCTCCCCCCCGCCTCCCCTCCCCCCCTTTAGTTCATGTCCATGGGTTGTACATATCATTTCTTTGGCTTCTACATTTCCTATACTATTCTTAACCTCCCCCTGTCTATTTTCTACCCACCATTTATGCTACTTATTCTCTGTACCTTTACTCCCTCTCTCCCCCTCCCACTCCTCCACTGATAACCCTCCATGTGATCTCCATTTCTGTGATTCTGTTCCTGTTCTAGTTGTTTGCGTTTTTGTTTTTAGGTTTGGTTATTAATAGCGGTGAATAGCTATTTGTTGTCATTTTACTGTTCATATTTTTTAATCTTCTTTTTCTTAGATAAGTCCCTTTAACATTCCATATAATAAAGGCTTGGTGATGATGAACTCCTTTAACTGGACCTTAGCTGGGAAGCACTTTATCTGCCCTTCCATTCTAAATGATAGCTTTGCTGGATAGAGTAATCTTGGATGTAGGTCCTTGCCTTTCATGACTTTGAATACTTCTTTCCGGCCCCTTCTTGCCTGCAAGGTTTCTTTTGAGAAATGAGCTGATAGTCTTATGGGAACTCCTTTGTAGGTAACTATATCCTTTTCTCTTGCTGCTTTTAAGATTCTCTCCTTTTCTTTAATCTTGGCTAATATAATTAAGATGTGCCTTGGTGTGTTCCTCCTTGGGTCCAACTTCTTTGGGACTCTCTGAGCTTCTTGGACTTCCTGAAAGTCTATTTTCTTTGCCAGATTGGGGAAGTTCTCTTTCATTATGTTTTCAAATAAATTTTCAATGTCTTGGTCTTCCTCTTCTCCTTCTGGCACCCCTAGGATTCAGATGTTGGAATGTTTAAAGATGTTCTAGAGGTTCCTAAGCCTCTCCTCAAGTTTTTTGAATTCTTGTTTCTTCATTCTTTTCTGGTTGAATGTTTCCTTCTTCCTTCTGCTCCAAACCATTTATCTGAGTCCTGGTTTCCTTCCCATCACTGTTGGTTCCCTGTAGATTTTTCATTATTTCACATGATGCAACCTTCATTACTTCCTGGGTCTTTTTTATGCTGTTGAAGTACCCAGTGAGTGCCTGGAGCATCTTGATAACCAGTGCTTTGAACTGTGCATCTGATAGGTTGGCCATTTCTTCATCGCTTAGTTGTACTTTTTCTGGAGCTTTGAACTGTTCTTTCATTTGGTCCATTTTTTTGTTTGTTTGTTTTGGTGCACCTGTTACATACATAGTAAGGGGTGGAGCCTTAGGTGTTCACCAGGGTGGGGTAACCCATGTCACTGCGTTGTGATGCTGTATGTGGGGGAGAGTCCAAGAGGTCACAGTGCTGTTTGCTCCACTTTCTGCCAGTTTTTAGTCACTTCCCTTGCTACCCACAATCAAATTGGGCCCTTCTGGTGCTGATTCCCACGTGGCTGGGCTTGTTTATATTCTAGGACCCTGTGGGTCTCTCCAATGAACTCTTCTGTGAGGTTGGGAGCTTCTCCCACTGCCTCAACCTCCGCAGGTGTTTATTTCCTTGTGCTGGAACCCTGCATTATGTGGTCTGCCTCACTCCCCAGTTGTTCCTCCCAGTTTATCTGCACTTGAATGTGGGACCACCTGCTCCACCAGCTGCCGCCTCCCGGGTCCGCCAGTCACCGCCTTGTCCAGAGTCTTCTCCACACAGCTGCCTGTCTCTGCCCCTCTACCGGTCTGGATGAATATTTCTTCTTTAACTCCTGGGTTGTCGGACTTCCATATAGTTTGATTTTTTGGCAGTTCTGGGTTTTTTTTTGTTTTTAAATTTGTTGTTGTCCTTTTGGTTGTATGAGGAGGCATATTGTGTCTACCTATGTCTCCATCTTGGCTGTGTTTAATCCAATACTCATTTGCATAAAGATCTAAAAACTGAAATGGTGTAAGGAATATGCATGAAGAAAAAGTATTAAATATTTGACAATATAAATAGAAGCCAGAGGTAGGGAAGTAAATCTATTATCAATACATTAATTTACTCACCTATGTTAACAGGGAGTAAACAGGGAGAAAATTATCTTATTTAGTATTACAAAAGTATCTACCAGAGCTAAAAATGATAATATTTATAATTAAATTGCCAAGCACATGAGAAAAGAAAAGGTACATGGGGTATGTCTAGAAAAGTCCAGCTACTGTTAATATAGCGTGAATGGTTTGTGTGACATCGATGTAGCCTTGCAGCCAAGGAGAGTAGACTGTAATGCACATGTGTGATCAATGGTGACTGCACTGTGCTAGTCAGTGGGGGCTGTAGTCCCTGCTGAGTGAGCATATGCGCTGTGTGACCATCGCATTCACAATAACTGAGTGAGTAGAGCAACCAATCTGCCTCAGATTTTGCATTAAGCTTGAACATTCCTGCTGAAAACTATTAGGATGATTCAGAAGTCTGTAGCTGTGGGCAACTGGTGATTGGCAGCTTCATCACAACAATGCACCTAGGTGACTCAGGCGCCCTACAGCCCATATTTGATGCCCTGCAACTTCTGGCTTTTCCCAAAACTAACATCACCTTTGAAAGGGAAGAGACTTCAGACCACTGATGAGATTCAGGAAAATACGACAGGGCAGCTGATTGTGACTGGGAGAACTGTGTGAGGTCCCAAGGTGCCTGCTTTGAAGGGGACTGAGGCATCATCATCCTATGTACAATGTTTCTTATATCTTGCATCTTCTTCAACAAACGTCTCTATTTTTCATATTGGTTGGATACCTTCTGGACAGACCCTGTCCTCGTGCTATTTCTCATGTTTTCTAGATAGTAGCTTCTAATTTTACTAAATATACAGAAGTTTATGTATAATATTTAAAGTTGTAAGAATAATGATAGAATCAAAAGAAATGAGGATATAAACCTTCAAATTTATGAAAGTCACACACTATATTTATTGGGTGGCTAAAAAGTTTGTTTGCTTTTTCCATAAGATGGCTGTAGTAGCACTTAGTTGTTTTTAACTTCATTTGAACCAATTTTGTTAGATTGTATTGTGACAGCTGTCATATCAGCATGCATTTAAAAAAATCAAAACTGGTGAAATTTTGTGTAGTCATTTTAATATTGATGGAAGGAAATATGCAACATTTTTGGCATACTATGGTTCTTTATTTCAAGAAAGGTAACAGTACAACTGAAATGTAACTAGATTGATGCAGTGTATAGAGAAGTTGCTATGACTGATTGAACATGGCAAAAGTGGTTTGTGAAGTTTTGTGCTGGAGATTTCTTGTTGGAAAATGCTCCATGGCCGGGTTGACCAGTTGAAGTTGATAAGAATCAAATGGAGCCATTAACTGAGAACAATCAACGTTATACCACGTGGGACATAGTCGATATTCTCAAAATTGTCCAAATCAATAAAGTTAGTGATAAAAGTGAAAAATGTGTCTTTATTTTATGGAAAAAAACATTTGGGCTTTTTGGCCAGTATATATGGGGGCACACACATGCACACATGTGTAATCATATTAAAATCAGGTAAATATTCACAAAAAACGAAGATGAATTTCAGTATAAAGTAAAATAGAGCTACTAAATTAGGTCATATCAAAACAACATCAAAATAATTTAATTGGGACAAACAACAATGAAAAGAAACTGTCTCAGTTTGGGTTAAAAAATAAGCCCTACTCTTTCTTATATAAAAATCATATATACATATAAAAGAAACAAAGATGTACCAAAATGTTAACCATTAAAAAGATTAAAAAAGCATTCCAGGCAAATGCTAAATGGAGAAAAAGACAGAAGAATGAAAACGATGATGAGGAGCATGATCTTAACCATGATGAGGAGATGGAGGTGGGGTGAGCAGGGAAGGTGATGAAGACAGTGGCCTAAATTCTTGAATATCCTATTTGACAAGTTTGAATAAAGTAAAAAATTGTTTAAGAAGGTAGAAAATAAGATTTAAGAATGACTAATTTTTATATGCTTGGTGATATAAATTATTATACATCAAACAATATTGCATCAAAATCAATAAACCAAAAAATAGCTGGGAATATAGGGGAAAACCTGTGTCAGCACAGTAGAATCAAATCTTTATTGTTAGTTGACAGCTGATTTACTCAAGTTAAGTAAAAGCAACAGCAATACAAATAATATAATTAACAAGGAGGATCTAACAATAAATGTATATTGATCTCCATTCTTGATAAAAAAGAATACACTTTATTTTCAATTGTCCATTTTATGAAATATATCCAATGATCAGACAGTGAATACCTTAGTCAATTATAAATATATATGTAAAAACCAGAGACCATAAGCTCTGAACATAATCCAGTAAAGGAAAATTAATAAAATAAGCAAAGTAGCTACATTGATATTAAAAAACTGTCAGTAATTTTTGAGTCAAAAAAGAAACAAAACATATATTTATATATGGGTATACACACATAGAATATTTAGAAGACAATTATGATTTAAAAACCTACAGATTAAAAGTTCTGAGTTAAACTAAAGACAAAATAATAACAATAAATAAATTAAACTTTTAATATTAGAAGTTAGGAAAGGAAAAAAAGGATTATTTTTTTTAATTACAAATAGAAAGCTAATACAATAGAAACGAGAAGAGAAGACTGGAAAGATAGCTAATTCTAAGACTTGATCCTATGGGGGGAGGGGCAAAACCATTGTTCAACATAATCAAGAGAAAAGAAGTAATTGCATGAAAAAAAATTTTTTAATTAAAAAGGGGAGAAAAGCCAATATCCTAGATACAAATAATAGTGTAAAAATTGAGGAGATAATTTTTAAATTAAACTTTATTTTAGGATGGTTACATATTTGTCTGCAAGCAGGACACTGACATCCGTACAGTCCCACGTGGAATGTTGCAGCACCACGAGGCCCCTTTGCGTTGCCCTTGTATAGCCCAATCCACGCCCTCTGCTACCGGCCCCCGCTCAGCACCTGACCATCACTAATCTGCATTGTTTCTTTAATTTTGTCATTTCAAGAATGATATTTAATGGAATAATATATAACCTTTACAACTTTTGGGGATGGCTATTTGTTAGAGCTGTTTCAGGTTCTCAGCAAAGTTGAGAAGAAGGTACAAAGATTTTTTCAGACACCCCACACCCCAACACACATACAGCCTCCCCCATTATAAACATCTCCCTCTAGAGTGGTTTGTGACAAGTGAAGAACATACACTGACACATCATTATCACCCAAAGTGTAGTTTACATTAGGGCTCACTGTTGGTGTACATTCTGTGAGTTTGGACTAATGTATAATGATGCTCATTCATTATCATAGCACCATACAGACTGTTTTCACTGCCCTAATATTCTTTTGTGCTCTGCTTATTCACTACACCTTTCCCCAAAACCAGTGGCAGCCACTAAACTTTTTACTGTCTCCAGAGTTTTGCCTTTTCCAAAAGGTTGTACAATGTATAACTTTTTCAGACTGGCTTCTTTCACTTAGTAATACACATTGAAGATTCCTTCATGTATTTCATGGCTTGATAGTTCACTTCTTTTTAGCACTGAATGCTATTCCATTGCCTAAATTTATCCACTCACCTACTGAAGGACATCTTGGTTGCTTCCAAGTTTTAGCGATTGTGAATAAAGCTGCAGTAACCAACTTGCGCAGGCTCGTCATGGGCGTAAGTGTTCCATTCCTTTGGGAGCACCCGATTGCTGGATGTTTGGTAAGACTGTTAGTTTTGTAAAAGTGTCCCAAACTATTTCGCAAAGTAGCTGAACTGTTTTACTTTCCAACCAGCAATGAGTGACAGTTCCTGCTGCTCCATTCTCATCAGCATTTGGTATTACCAGTTTTTTAGATTCTTGCCATTCTAATAGGTGTTTAGTGGTGTCTCACTGTCATTTTAATATTCATTTCTCTGATGATATATGATATAGAGCATTTTTATATGTTTGTTTTCAATGTATTTCTCTTCGGTGAGGTGTCTGTTAAGGTCATTTGCCATTTTTCTTTTTTTTTTCATTTTGTTATTTGTTTTCTTATTAAGTTTTAAGTGTTCTTTGTGTGTTTTGGATAAGAGTTCTTTGTCAGCTGTGTCTTTTGCAAGTATTTTCTCCCAATCAGTGGCGTGTTTTCTCATTCTTCTCACAGGATTTGTTGAAAAGAATAACGTTAATTTGAATGACTCCAGCATACCTTTGGTGTTTTATCTCAAATCATACCTAAAGTCATCTAGATTTTCTCCTATGTTGTCTTCTAGGAGTTTTATAGTTTTGTATTTTACATTTAGATTTATAATACATCTTGAATTAATTTTTGTAAAGGTCTGTGTCTAGATTTATTTATTTTTTGTATATGGGTGTCTGATTGTTCCCACACCATTTGTTGAAGGACTATCTTTGCTTCAACATATTTTTTTGTTGCTTTGTCAAAGATAAGTTGCCTGTATTTATGTGGGTTTATTTTTTGGTCTCTCTATTGTTCTATTTTTCTATTTGTCTATTCTTTGGTCAATAACACACTATCTTGCTAGCTTCCTAGTAAGACTTGATGTCGGGTAGTGTTCATCCTCCAACTTTGTTCTCCTTCAATATTGTGTTGGCTCTGCTGGATCTTTATTTCTTCATATAAACCTAAGAATCAATTGTTAATCTCCACAAAATAATTTGATTGAAATTTTGTTTAGGATTGCATTGATTCTATACATCAAGTTGGGAAAAACAGACATCTTGACAATATTGAGTCTTCTTATCCATGACCATGAACTGTCTCTCCATTTATTTCGTACTACTTTGATTAATTCATCAGAGTTATATGGTTTTGCTCATATAGATTTTGTACATATTTTAGCAGATTTATACCTAAGATAGTCAGAGAGGCGAGACCTTAAAGAAGAAGCAGGAAGGTGCATCGCTCAGCCAAGCTTTGCACACAAATACAAAGTGTCAAACTTGAGACAGCACATGGGCCAAGGTAGCTCTCCCATGTCTGGGCCATGGAGGTAGGGTGGGAGGCGGGGCTTGAGCTGCCAGGTGAGGATGGAGGGAAGCAAGAATGTGGCAGCACAGACCTTGGGGCGGTGTGGAGAGCTCAGGGGAAACCTCCTTTGTATCTTGGAGAGCTCCTGCCCACACTCCGCTAGGTTCTCCTGGTGGCGGAGGAGCTATTTATCAGAGCTAAAAATGTCCCTTTTGCCAAGGACACGGGACATTTACAGATAGCTTGCCAGGCACTAAGCATGTGTGGTCCCCAGGCTGCATCTACATCTGCCTTTTCTAGGGGAGAACACTGAGGCCAGCACAGGCTGTGCAGCGCTGCCTTAAAGACTGCTGCTTATGGGTCTGAATCATTGGATGCCCGTTACCCAGGCTCCAGCCTTTGTCGCCTTTTCTTCTCACTTTCTCTTCTTCCTGAGACCTCAGGGATGGAATCATTTGTTAAATTGTACGTACACTGATTTTTATTTGGGGTGCGATGCTCTGGCTGAAAGAAAATGTGTAAAAGCCACAATTTTGATAGAGAAACCCTTAGGTTGCAGATAGGCTTACAACTGGGCCACTGCCCCAGCCGCTGGGGGCAGTGAGTCTCGGCTTCCATGTGGCTGCGTGGGCTAGCAGGACAGCCAGCAAGACAGGGCTCTGGGGCTCAGACAGGCCTTAGAATCCCTCTGGTTTTCACTTGACAAATGAGAAACCTGAACCCAGAGGAAGAGAAATGTTTTGCCTGAGGTCGTGCACCGTTATGCTACTGCAGGTGCAAAGCTGGGTTTGCAAGGACCCACACACAGAAATCTCTGGTAGAGAAGCAATGACAAAAGGACACACATGCACACAAGTGACTGAAGGTCATATAAATGGTGGTGTGCGGGCAATTGCCTGTGCCTCATCTCTATGAATGGGAAGTGCTACATACCCATTTCTTTCATGAGTTTCTTTATTGAGAACAAACACAGCACACATGTAATGGCACCTTAGGGTCACGTGGCAACTTCTACTGAATGGCTAAAATAAATGTTGTATCTCTCCTTGTCAGAAGAATCCCTCTCCACCCCTGCCCATGGATGAGCAGGCCTGTGGTAATCTTTGCTGCTGCTGAAGATCAAAGATCTAAAACCAAGGAGTCTCACCTGGTCGAACAAGCTGAGATACAGCTGCTGGCCTAGGTGGCAGGGCTCTGTGGCCCCCTGAGTTTGTGCTTGAGACAGGGTCCCTTTGCCTGCCCCTGGGCCCAGCCACAGCAATCTGGGTTCACACCCCTCCTCCGCAAGCCCTTCACTCTGTCTTAGTTTTCTTTTGAAATTTTGTCAATGGTTTTGCCAAAGGAAGGAGTGCTTCATCACCATCCTAATAATAGCTCAGATTTAACACTTTTTTCAACTCTGCTTTAAAAAACAGGATATTTTAAAGCTGATTAGCTTTCAAAATCCACATTAATAGAAACGACTTGAATCACAGAACCCAACGGCCATCCGCATGCTCTTCAGCGACACAAGTGTGTTGCTTTAGCAGAAAGAATGTGGTTGGTTAATAACACCAGTGTGCAGTCCTAAGAGCTGAAAAAATGGCCAAAACTGGGTTTCTTTCATATTTTAATTTTATATGAGCATTTAGCATTTCTCTGCAGTTAACATTTTATGTTCTGAAGCTTTTTATACCCCTACATGTCACCTTTTTATAGGCAGCTTTAAGTGCCTTTGCTGACGTAAGTGCAAACACATGACCTGGCATTGGTGCCTTCAGAGAGCGAGGCTTCAGTGTGAGAGAGGCAAGAAGTCAGGGGCAGGCGCTGGGGGCCCCCCACAGCCTCCCGCCTCCCTGCACCGCAGTGGCATCTGGCTGCCTCATTTTTTGATCTGTTTTCTGGTATTGTTCCCTGGTCCGTAAATGAGAAGCCCAGAGGGAGGGCTCACACCAATTGTTCCTGCTTCAGAAAACCCTTCTTGGCAGCAGCTGGGTGGACTGGAAAGAGAAATTGCTATGCTTACCAGCTCCTCCTCTGCTCAAGCATTTATTGTTCTAAGCATTTGTGTTACTTCATTAAATGACACCAGGGCACTGAGAGGAAACTATCGCTATTATCCCCTTTTTACTTTCGAGGAAATCGGGTCCAGTGAAGTTAAGTAACTTGCCCAAAGCCACCCAGCTTGCAAGATGTAGAGCATAACCACTGCCCTCAAAAGTCCTTGAAACACATTTGATCTTACGTTGGCACAACTGGCATTCAAAAACATCAGTTTTTCTAATCTCCTCTGTCACCCATGAGCGCCAAGGCAGTTGAGTGAATCCGGGAAATGTGTGCAGTTGAAAGATCCAGAGGCAGAATCAAGAATCTTATGGACAAACACCACATGATCTCACCTATCAGTGGAGCCTAATCAACAGAACAAACAAGCGAGCAAAATAGAACCAGAGACAGTGAAATAAAGAACAAATTGACAGTAACCAGAGTGGGGGGAGGGGATAGTGGGAGGAAAGAAGGGAAAGGGTCATCAAGGAACATGTATAAAGGACCCATGGACAAAGCCAAAGGGGGGTAGGATTGAGGGTGGGAGGTGGGGGTGAGTGGGGTGGGGGAAAGTCGGCGTGGGAAAACGGAGACAACTGTATTCACACATCAATAAACAATGATAAAAAAAGAATCTTATAGAGGCTTAAGAAGATTAATAAGATGTAGAAGCACCTAGAAAACTCTAGAAATATGGGGACATAGAGCATATTTATCCATTTTCATGACTTATGAGAACCACTTCCCCCAGCAGGGTTTAGAAGGAAATGAATTCATCGCATTATAGAATATTCACCTGTGTGAAGCTTAAGCTATTTTTGTTTATTGATTGGTTTCTGTCTTTACTCTTTGGAAGAAACAGGCTTTTAGACAAACCATAAATAAAGTTAAATGTTTCAGTGTTCAAAAGCACATGCCACAATTTCCTATTTCTACTTCCTTAGCTTGGCAGAGTAACTCAACCATCTAGGAAACAGGACACTTTTTATTTTTGAGAATAAAAATGTTACTTAATGTTAAAAGCCACAGCCTGCCTTAAGCACAAGATGGAGCAGCAGCTCCTTTCCCAGGGCTGCACTGGGAGCGGGACAGACTCGGTCCTTCAGGGCATTGCAAGGGCAAACCCGTGGGAGTGCAGAGCACCTCCTGGTCTCCCTATTCTCCTAACAACTGGGCAAATGCAGAATGCAACTTTTTTTTTTAAAGATATCATAAGAACTTTTGACTAAGAAAGTAGGGAGACCAATCTCAGGATAAAACTTGTTGGAATGAAAAAATTTTAGCCAATTCTGTTTAGCTACGTATCAAGTTCAAGTTTAGCTAACAAAGGTATCTCTTTCTGAGTTAAAAATATGTTTGGCTTCTTTCACAAAATCAAAATTAAGCTGTGATTTTCACCAGCTTCAAACCTACCAGTAAAATTAGCCATTCTCATACTAAAACAACCTTATTGGGTGAAAGTAAAAATGAAATCAAATCAATTAATTTATATAATTATTTTATATAATAGCTATAAATATCTATAATTAATTGAGGTTCATTATATTTGTAAGTATAAACAAAAATTAATTTATATAATAAAGTAGGCATCAACTAGATATACAAAGAATACGTATATGTATCTGTGTGTCTCTGCGTGTCTGTATAGGGTATGTTTGTGTGTAAATGATGTGTTTGTGTGTGGTGCCTTTGCCTTTGTTTGTTCTGTAGACACAGACAAATGTGGATGGGGGAAGGCAAACAATCTGTAAAGATTTCCCCCCAAGAGAAGCAGAGGACACAGGGAAACAGAATCCCTGAAACTGAGCAAGCTGTAGGGTTTCCCAAGGACGGTTAACATGCCCTGAGTTGGGGGTGTTGCCCCGACACCCCTAACTCCCACAGAAAGCCTGAGGGGGGCCCTTTGTATCCTCTCGGCTTTACCGACGGGACCATTGTGCGGATGGGGGACTGAGTGGCCCCTGAGCCCACAGCGGACACAGGCAGAGTTGGGGTCTCAGTAAGGAGCAGTCTGTCTGGTTGGAAGTTTGTGTGACCTTTACCACGTGACTGATCACTCATTACCTTGATTTCTTCACCTATAAAATGGGAATAATAGTAGTACCAAACAAACAGGGTTGGAGTACAATTGAATGAACAAAAGTGAGTTAATATCTGCAAAATACTTAGAGCCATGCTTGGCACATACAAAGTACCTTTTCTGTTACCGTACAGGGGACCCAGCTGGGAACAGGTTTGGCTACGGCCAGCTGTAGTGTGTGGGGTCTTGACTTTGTGCAGGAAAGATTTCACAGCACGAGACCAAGTGGTTGAGAGTGCATTTATTGAAGCTGGGACAGTGAAGCAAGGAAGGACTTAGCATAGAAGCAACAGGAGAGAGACAAGGCTGGGCTCCTCTAGTTCACTTAGCAATTGGAGAAAAGGGGCCTTTGGGGACAGGTTCAGGGGGCTAGGCCGAGACATGCTGCTGCTGCCCACTGTTCCTCTGGTTGCAAATCTCCTGGGGACCCTTAGAGTTTAGGGAAGAAGTGGGGAAAGAAGAAGGGGAAGAAAATGGTGCAGGCTGCTCCCCAGAGGGTCCTTTGTCTTGAGGCTTTTCTCTCTCTTGCAGACTGGAATCTTAGGGGAGGTCTCAAGGGAGGGCTTCAGCAGAATATTCATCAGTTTTCCAGGTGTGGTCTTTCAGGGTCATGGTCTCCACTGATTGGTCAGTGCCAGGCAGGGGGTCCTTAGTCATTGCAGTTGGTCCTGGCGTCCCCCACCAGGTTTTGCTACTTTTCTGGGCCTGGACTAGAATACAACTGAGGCCTAGATGTTGTCTCCAGGGAGGTGACTGTCTCTGGCTGTAAATTGCTCCTCCAGTTTGTTCAGATCACTGTCACAGCTTCCCCATTCCACCTGCCAAGGAATTTTCCTGGCTCCTCACTATTCTGCCTAAGTTCTAGGAGAGAAAGTGAACGGGTAGTTACAGACTGGCCTCTGGGCCCCACGTGCAGTGCTGCCTCTTGAAGACCAGGACTTCATAAAGCAGGAAGATGATGGCTAGTGACTAAGGGAAATCATTTCTGGTCCTGCTTTCTAATCAGATGCGAGCCCCTGGGCTTTTCCTGGTAACACTGGGAATACCTGCAGTACAGGCAATTATCATAACAAATTGCATATCAGCCAAGCAGCCCAGGGATAGCAGAAAAACACACTTTGGTATTCTCCTGAGGGTGTTTCAGTCCACAGGACTGAGCCCCATTAGGGCATTTAGGGTTGACCATTACCTGATCTCTCTCTACCTTTCTTGGGGTCCCCTCCTCTTTCCTGTCATGACCCCGCAGTGGCTCTCAACCTTGAGCACACATGAGACTCCTTTGGGGGACTGGCTGAAACCCTGAGGGTTGGGCCCCACCCCTAATTTTCTGGTTTGGTCAGTGTGGGTAGGTGTGAAAAGTTGCATTCCTACCAAGGTCCCAGGTGAGGTCCATACTGCTGTGGGTGCAGACCCTATCCGAGACCAGGGGTCCCCACTGGGAAGGTGCCTGTGGAAGATCCATGCAGATGGAAGGCAGCAAAGAGCACACCTCCACTGTCTACACTGACAACCTCCAGCAGCAAAGCCTGGCCCCACGATTCTGCCAGAGGACTCTTCTCACAGGGGTGAGGGCACAGCCTATGGAGGGGGGCAGAGAGATGCTGGGTCCTGGGTAGTTAGACCCCCACCAACTAAGCTAATCCAGAAGATTTCTGGGGTGCCTGGCTAAGAGCTGATAGGTCTCTTTGTAAAAGTTCTCCCAGGTAAAGAGAAGAGGCTTGAGGCCAAGAAATGCTGGATTCCATGAATATTCTTCCAGCTGGCAGTCCTGAGACCAGAACCTGAAACACCAAATCATAGCTGTGGTTGCATTCATTCTTTGCCACCTCTCCTGAGAGGCAAAAGTGCACAGGAATCACAGCTTTACAGCAGGCCAGGGGGAGAACTTCTGTACTCTGGGAACTTCCTGCATGGGGAGACTGGGGGTGTCCCTGAAGGCGGTGCCCTGCTCCTGTCAGAGCCCGGCACACGTCCGGGAGGGGAAGCACAAGGCTAGGCATGCGCAAGAGCAGAACCAGCTCCTTAGTGGTGAGCAGCATGTGACCTCGGGCAAGTTATTTGACTCTTGATGCCTCAATTTCCCCACTGTACGATGGCAATAATACTGGCATGCACTGTGAGAATTAAATAGATAACCCACTAGAGCTGTATGTCAATCTCTGGACACACAAGAGGGGGTTGTGCAGCACAGGGAGGTGCTGGCAGGCACTGCCTGCCCCTGGAGAGTTTTGAGTCAGAGAAAGGCAGATGGACAGACAGGTGCAGGCCTCACGTGGTCTTGATGGGTGTTACCTGCTTCTTATCCAAAGCCCAGAGTCTGTGTCCTGGGCCAAATTCTTATCTGTGGCAGTCTACCACCTGCCGTCCGTCCTCGCTCCAGCCGTGCAATCGATGGCTCATTGTCATCCATAAAGATGGCATTTATGCTTTCAAACCCACCAAGTCTGGGATCAGATCAGTACAATTAAAAAAAAATGTACTCTATATTTAGTTCAAGGGAATATTTATGCTGGGTCACATAAATACACACAGTCTAATAAGACACAATAAAATTAAGGGAATGAGGAAGATGAGTAAAGTAAAAATGAGGGTACCCAGTGAATAATAAAGCCAGAGGCTGTTTTTTTAAAATGCAATATAACTTACATAACATAAACTTTACCATCTTAACTATTTTTCGGTTGCCTTAAGTACATTCGCACTGTTGGGCAGCCATCACCAGAACTCATTCCATCTCGCAAAGCTGAAACTCTGTCTGCATCAAACACTAACGCCCCGTTGTCCCTTCCCCGGCTCCTGTCAATCTACACTGTGCTTTGTGTCTGTGATGTTGCCTGGAACATGGACCTTGCATACGTGGAATCATGCAGTGTTTGTCCTTTTGTGTCCGGCTTCTTTTGTTAGCATGATGCCCTCAAGGGTCATCCATGTTGTGGCATGTGTCAGAATTCCTTCTTTTCTAAGGCTGAGTTAAATTCCATTGTATGAATATACTAGCCAGAGATTGTTTTAATGTTTTTACATTAATATAATTTTAATAACCATGAAACATGTTATATACTTGTGAAAAGTTATAAATTGTGGTTAGTGTAGCAGGTGATGATGGTTCCAAATGGAACTGTTCTAAAGCCCTCACATAGAACTAAACTCAATTCACTGATTGCTTGGCTGGATTTTTTCCCCTTTCCTTTCCAACCTTAATTTATGCTTATTATTTCTCACCGTCTAAAAGTTTGGTGCCCCTTCATGGTAGAAAGAACTATTATAATTGCAGTAGCTGTATCTTAAAATATTAAAGTATTTCTGACCATTTCTAAAATGCAAAACTCAGTACAGAGCTTTGATTATAGTTTCCAACAGTGAAGTACTTGGAAATTGCCATTCAATTGACTAATATTGAGCAAGCACCTTGTCTATGATCCCAGACATGTCTGGGATCTATGGATAGAAGACAGAGACTCAGTCCTTGCCCTTTGGCTCTGATGTTCCAGAGGTGAAGGCTGGCAATACAGAGCCAGTATACAGACAAAACAATTATAATGTGAATGATGAAAGAGGGAAACGTGGGCTTCTGTAGAAAACCCCTGCACGGGCAGTGTGCTGGTCTGGAAGGCGTCTCTGAAGAGAGAGCATTCAAACCAGGAGCCAGGCCTGCATGGAGAACAGGGGGAGGTCTCGATGGAAGTACAAGTGCAAGGTTCCCAAGCCGCCAGAGCTGGAATGGCCAGGGAATGAAATGGAAATCACTGATCTGGAGAGCAACAGGCAAGGGGAAAGGAGCACAAAGGCTCTGGAGAGAGAGACAGGGAAAAGGCCTTGGAGGTCATGGTGCAGGTGAATTTTACTCCCAAGTTTCCTGGGAGGCACTCCCAAGTGTTTTAAGCACGAGAATGAAATCATCTGAACTCTATTTTGAAGAAGCTCTCTTGCCGCTGGGCGGAGCCGGGGTTAGAGAAAGGCAGGAGTAGAAGGGGCACTGATGAGAAGGATCAGGGAGAGCCCAAGGAAACTGAGCAAGTTCAAACATGTATTGAAAATGCAGCTGTGGGTTTGGCTTGACAGCTGAGAAGATGGTGACACTGTTTACTGACATGAGGAGGAAGAAGATATATCATGGGGGAACAGAACTCAAGGGTTCACGTTAGATATTTAGAACCGAGGAATCTGTAAGGACCCACAGTGGGAGTCAGGGGACATGGATGGAAATGCCAGCGTGGAGCCCCAGAGGGCTCAAACCTTCTGACAACTATTTTAGGGTCATGAGCATAAAGATGGGACTTAAACCTTAGAGATCACCAAGGACTAAAGTGCAGAGAAGAGACTAGAAGGCCCAGAATCCAGCTCCGAGGAGCCTCAATGTGGAGAGGAGGTCAGGTAGAGGAAGATGGATGCCTCAGAAAAAGGAGACAGCTAGCCGGGGAAACCAGCAGAGTGCGGTGTCATGGAGACCCAGAGGAGAGGACCTTCCAGAGACTTGGTGCAAAAAGCACTCCTGCTCTGGGGTGGGGAAGGGGATCGGTAGAGACTTCTGACTAATGATAGAGGAGAGGTAATAGAGCTAGTGGGAAGAGACAAGGATTTTAAGAATTAATTCTGGTTTATAAAGAATCTTGGAGAAATAAGATAGTAGCTGGAAGGAGAAGGTTGATGAAGGACATTTTTAAAGTTGAGAGATAATATAGCATATTTGTATATTGATGAGAATGTTTACACAAAGTGGTCATTTTCATTTCAGAATGTTTGCAATACATTTACTTTCAGTGCAAAATCAACCAGCATAGACAGCTGTCTATTAAGGCCATGACTAAATCCTTAACATAAAAATAAGCCATGTGCACAAACTCCCCCCTTCCAAAAGTAGTAGATAAGTAAAGCCTGAAAGGTTAATTTGTGGTATTTAATTACCTCCTACTATGCATTAGGCAGATGAGACCTTTGGCTTACCTTATAAAACAATACAGAATAGGAGCCTATATGCTTGTGGGGAAAGACATGAGCAATGAGTTGACCACTGAGTGCATTATGTGGTGCCCCGGAGAGCGATTCCTGCCATGGGAAAAGCTCAGTAGGAATCTGTAGGACAATGCATGGGCGAGAGGTTGTGCCTATGAACAGGATCCAGGTGGGTCTTACTGAAGCAATGTTTGAATCAAGACTTGAAGAAGACGAAGGCTTAGCCACACATGTCTGAGGAAGAGCATGCCACGGTGAGGAATGAGAGATGGATAAGAATTAAACCAATAGACGGTCAAACAGAAGTGGCGAACCTCCAGGTTGAACGTTGTGTCTATTACAAATAACTTCAAAGATGTTGAATGCTGATACAGATGTTATAGAATTACTGAAAAAAATCAAATGATCAACACGAACTATTCCTGTTCTAGATGTTTTAGCATGTGAAATGTACACTTTACGTAAAAGCATATCATCAGATCAAAACTTTTTTTTTCTAATTTATTTTTTTTAAAGATTTTATTTATTTATTTTTAGACAGAGGGGAAGGGAGGGAGAAAGAATGGGAGGGACGGGAACATCCGTGTGTGATTGCCTCTTGAACATCGCCTACTGGGGACCTGGCCTGTAACCCAGGCATGTGCCCTGACTGGGAATCAAACAAGCAACCCTTTGGTTCACAGGCTGGTGCTCAATCCACTGAGCTACATCAGCCAGGGCACCAGATCAATACTTTTGAGTGCCCAGTTTCTTATATAAATACTAATCCCCTAGCCTTGGAGTTACCTACAAATAGAAGGGGTAAGAAAAAAGCCCGCAATAAAACCAGATAGAGCGGGAAACCTCCACTGATATCTGGACGTAAGAACTGCCATTTAAAGTCAGCCTTGAGGAGTATGTGCCTCATAACTGACCTGGCCTGCTACCTGAAAGTGGAGGGAGAGGGGTCCTAACTCAGCCTTTCTGAGTCAGGTACTGGCAGAATTAGGCCTGTGAGTGACGGCTTGTCCTCTTTCCTCTGCCTGTTTCCCCACCATGGATGGCTTTCCAGATCCCCAGCT
Organism: Micronycteris hirsuta; assembly: GCA_004026765.1. Classification (NCBI taxonomy): domain Eukaryota; kingdom Metazoa; phylum Chordata; class Mammalia; order Chiroptera; family Phyllostomidae; genus Micronycteris; species Micronycteris hirsuta. The sequence goes on along the minus strand of PVJI01012435.1, from coordinate 13,944 downwards.
AGGAAGGTGGTTTTTAAGACCATTTCATCCCCACCTTGGTTAAAGATCATTCCATGGTTCATCCTGCCTCACAGGTAAGTATCGTGTCTGCCTACCTTTCTAAAGTGTTAACTCCTTGAAGATAGGGACCATTTTTGTGGGGGTAAGGAGGAATGTAATTTTTTTCTATTGTGGTAAAATTTTACCATTTGAACCATTTTAAAGTGTACAGCTCAGTAGCATCAGGTACATTTGCATTGCTGTGCAACTAGCACCAATATGTATCTCTAGAACTTTCTTCAACTTCTCAAACGGGAACTTTATACCCATTAAAAAACAACTGCCCACTCTCTCCCAGCTGATAGGGACTATTTCTTATTCGAACATTAGGTGCTTAATACAGGGGACACTTTACAGCAATTGAGGAGGGTGGTGCCTCTCCAAATATACTGTGTAGGAAAAATGGAGTCAGTCAGGCTCTCTCACCCGGATATTGGGGCGACTGTGGCTTGGCAGTGTACATGTGGCCTTGAGTAAGGGCCTGTGTGTTTAGAATGAAGCTCTGTTATATGAAGCTTCTAGTTAGAAGGTCAGTATTGCTGCCTTGCCTGCTTTGTGTGCACTTAGTATATAAGGGAGTTGGGACTTCTGGGGGCGCCGCTCCTGGCTTGCAGTGTACGTGAGTTGCCCCACCCTGGAATAAAGGCATGTCAGATATCCTAAGACTCTGCAAATTTTCTTCCATCTTCCCAAATCCCATGTGGACCTGTCTGGCCTTGATGTCTGGAGGACATTTGGTGTAGTCAGCAGGATTCACTGCAGCACAGTATAGGGCCATTGGGACCCCCGGAGTGGGGATTACAAGGGTAGCCTGCCACTGGTATGTAGTATTTGGCGGCAGGGCTCCTTGCAGCTTGGGATCCTGCCCAGGAGTGGCCCAATGTTAGTGGTTCACTGGACACAGTAGAGAAGGCCCTGTGGGTGGTAAGGGGGACCCAGGAGAACCCGAGAGCCTGTGTGGCCGTGGGGACCGTGGGGCCCGTGGGGCCCGTGGGCTGGGTGTTTCTTACAGCTTTGCAAGCTGTGATGGAGACTGTGCTTTGTGATGTGGTGAAGTTATGAGAGCTCTGAGAGGGAGCAGAGAAGCCTTGGAGGCTCGGGTGCATGCCCTGCAGGAAGATCTCCGAGCCGCGGAGCTACGACAGTCTACCTCCCCAATTGCAGTGAACAATTTGGAGGTGGGGGAAGAGGAACTGAGTTCCCCGAAGGCTGCCAAGTAGTGATACATAAGATGAAATCCCAACAGCCTATCGTGCCTGGGTGGGATCTGGCTGGCCCCACCCAGATAGTTGAGCACACTGTGTACCGTCCATATACGCAGGCTGAACTAGTTGATCTGGTGAAGCAGTTTCAGCAGCGGCCCAGGGAGCCCTTGGGTGTGTGGCTCCTCTGCCTTTGGGATTTAGGGGTGGATAGTATCATGTGCACTGATAATGAGATGGAAAATTTGGCTTCCATCATGACTCACCCCTCCCTGCACCAGTGGCTGCAAAATAGCCCATGCAATGGGAGGGCGCAGGGATCTCATTCTTTGTTAGAATGGGTCATGGCTGTGATTGGTACGGTCTGGGCGGGTGGAGGAGATGTGCCAGACACTGAGTAAATGGTACTCCTACCTGGACTTAGTGCAGATTCTATGGGAGTTGGGCATGTGCCAGGCCATGTTTAATCTTAATACTCATGGCCCCGATGATGAATGCTTATGGCAGGGATGATATCTGGTGTTGTAGCACGCCCCCTTGCTTCTTTTGGGTCCCTCATGGCTTTTTGGCCCCAAATGTTGGATGCCATATTAATGACATCACCACAGTGGTGGAGAGCCTGGGGGAGCTTGTGAGACCTGGTGTGGCAGTGATTTCCACACGTGTGTAAACACATAGTCCTGAGAATCTACACGTTTTGAGCACAGCTCCGTGTGACTCCTGTGTAAGCAAGTGTGGATCATGTCTGTGGGATGGGAATTAATTTGGCAAAGGTGTATCTTAAAAATTCCGGCTTGCTGATCTCTGCTTTCACCTGGTCCTGTCTGCCACCAGACGTGAATCAACATCCTGATGCCTTGCTATGAGTAATCCTACCTGTTCTGCTTAATCCCATGAATAATCAATCCAATGTAAATGTGTCTTAATCCCTCTAATAAAACCCCCGGCTGGACAACCCACGGGATCTTTCTCCCCAGGTCTTTCTCCCCAAGATGGGGGATGGTGGAGGAGACCCGTGGCCGCCGGATTTCTTCTCCCCGCGTGTCTGAGATTTATACACACACTGGTTACGGTCAACCCATGGGTCCCGGCAGGACCGAGCAACCCCACGGCAACCTGGGAGAGTCGGGAGAGCATCCCCAGAGGCCAGTGGGAACTACCCGGCAGGTGGTGCAAGACAGGGACCACTGACCCAGTGGCAGGTTGATGTGATTGGACCCCTACCTAACCTAGTTCAGAGGGGTATAAGTATGCAATCATATTTGTGGACATGGCCACTGGATTCTTGGATGCATGGCTCACAGAGCACCCGGATCAAAAAGCAGTGCTCGCTGCACTGGAGGGCTCTTTCGCGCCACCTGTGGGCAACCCTTGATCATTGACAGTGATCAGGGGACTCATTTTCCTGGAGTCTTGGTGCAGCAAAGGGCCTGAGACATGCAGATTGACTGAAAGTTCCATGTGGCCTATCACCCCCAAGCTCCTTGAATGATCAGACAATACAATGGTCTCTTAAAGCAGGGCCTGCAAGCCACAGCTGCCATCCCTACGTTGGGGGCTGGACGAAAACACCTATGGACTATCCTCTGAACTCCAAATGAGAGGAGTTAGAGGGGATGTCCAGCTCCAGTAGAAGCATTACTCCACTGGACTGCAGCTCCAGTTCAGCTACAGGTACAGACTAAGGAGGCTTTGCTAAAACCAGGCATGAGGAAACAAGGAAACATTCTGTTGCCTGCACTTGAGAGCCTGGAGTGCAGACACGTGGCCACTTGGACATGGCCTTGGGAGATAAAGGCCCCCCACATGCATTGGGTGGCTTTTGTTGCCCCTGGGGACAAGGGGTGCAAATAGTGCCCTGGGTAATTGGGACATGGCCCCCAGTTTTGAGGGTGACATACTCGGGGCCAGTAGACCGTGAAACACTGCTCCGTGGCTCCTTTGTGTGCACTTGGTATGTAAGGGAGTCGGACTTCCTGAGGCGAGACTCACCACCTGTGGCACGTGTGGATTGCCCCGCCCAGAATAAAGGCATGTCAGGCGTCCCAAAGGCTCTGAGAATTTTCTTCCGTCTGCCGGAATCCCACGTGAACCTGCCTGTCCTTGAATAGCTGCTGGACATACTGAGAATGGACATTTCTCCAAGATCCACTTTCACTTTCACTTAATGTGGATAGAAAAGGCAATAGGCATGTTTAGTGTGGAAAAGGCCCACCCTGGGGTCTGGCCCCACACTACCAATTGCTGGAGAGAACTTTGGGGTTGTGTGATCTAAGCTCCTCATTTTACAAATGAAAAATCTAAACTTGGGGAGTTAACTTTTTTGAAAGTAAGGTTTCTAAAAAGAATATTCTTTAAACCGCCCCCCTCCTCACCCCCCAGTGAATCCAGTAGCCAGCAGAAGAACTAGGCTATGAGTCACTACTCTGAGTTTTCAGAGTTGTGCCTGTGTCTTCTCTCTGGTTTCCTGAGATGAGCCTTAAAATGGAGCAGATCTTACCTGAGGAGTAGTAGTGATGGACTTCTTCAGACTCACTCAGTGCTCTGCTTGGCCAGCCACAGGCCCATCCCTGCTTCTCCTTGGGAGGGGTCAGCTTCATGCAGCCCGCCACAGAGAGTTATCCTCTAGGAAGTTCACGGTGTCTGCAGCACAGGGGGTACATACAAGGGGACTGAAAAATGAAGAGAGCAGGGGGCTGGTAACTCACCCCATGCACACGGGTAGTGATTTCAGACCTGTTATGTTAACTCAGATCTCCCAGATGCCCAAGCCCAGTTTTTCCCACTAGAACTTCTCACCTTCCCACAATTATTTCTCAGGCTTTTCATGCACTCGGTTTGTGTGAACTTGGTGTTGTACAAAAATTGAGTATGGAGATAGAAATTATGAAATCAGGGCATGGAAGAAAGGCACAAGGAAGCAAAGATGGATCTCACCCTACAGTAATTGGAGTCACAGAAGAACAGAGACAACACCCTTAAACTGTGTAATTTGAGGAGAGTTTAATAAAGTGATTATTTGCAAAAGGCAGGCAGGATGTAGAGATACCCCAAGGGATGACGATGCAGTATTGGAGGCAAGGAAGTGTGGGGCCCTTGACATTGCCATGAGGGAGCAGAACAGAACCCAGGAGAGGATCGTGAGAAGAGGGCCATCTTGGCAGGAGTTGCGCCCTTCTAGCAGGGTCCAGGCAGCTTGAAGTGAACACACAGGGGGAGGCACCAGGGGAGTAGGAATGGAGGCGTCCCTCCCTCCCTCTGATGTCTTGCCAGGGCTCCCCACTGCTGAGTACAGGGACCAGTGGGTAAGACAGCCTGCTGAAGCAAACCATACAGATTGTCCTTGGAGTCAAAGAGGAGGGAGCAGAGGGTGGGGGGTGCATCGGGTGATGTTAACGAAGACGGAATAGGAAGCAATTTGACTCCTGTTCACTGCCTTCTTCTGCCAGCCCCACCTCCTGTTTCCTTTCCTACCTGACATTCTGTTGGAGAATCTGCTGCTGGAATTCCCTCATTCGTAGGTATCAGCAATGATTTCATCAAGGTATTCTATGCTGAACATTTTTACTCTCTTCTGAGGAATAAAAAGAAGATCAAGTTGAACCTGTTGCTCAGTTTCCAAAGTAGATTCCTAGAAAAGGATTTGGCATTTATTCTCAGATTTTTCCGACTCATCTCTTCCACTGTTTGTCCAACACATAGGGGCAAACCAGTGGATCTGTGCTGCATGATCTTCCTGTCCCAAAGTCAGCCATGGCCCTCACATCGTGTAAACACTCAGAATGCCACCTCAGCATACCAGGAAGGATAAAGCGGGTGATCACAGGTGACCTGAAGTTACGGTTTACACAAGTCATGGTTGGTGTACAAAGCCCAACAGAGATCCTTATACATGCAGGTGCTCAAAAATGTCTGCTAGGAGGCCAGGAGGGAGGGAAGGTCGGGGAGGGGACTGCAGACAAAGACTTTTGTAGAAAGAAATGACACAGAAAGATCTGATCAGATCAGTGGGGAGGAGTAGGGAGAGGCTGTAGGAGGAGTTTTCCCAGGGCAATGGTCTAGGGCCAGATTTGCTGAGAAGCTGATGCCTCCAGAGCACATGGAAATAAAACAAGCGCTGGTTCTTGGGCTCTAAGGCCTCTTCTTCCTCTAGGATGCCTGGATGACCGTGTGGCAGCTGCCTGCATTTCCCAACGGGCAGTACTTTGGATGAGAAGGAGCTCCAGGCTTAGCCTAGGAGCAGGCGGGCCTGGCAGAGGGTGGCAGGGTTATTCTTCTCCGGATGTTCTAGGGGGGTGAGCTCTGAGGGAGAAACCCGCCATTGTTCCAACATTGTGTAACTTTTGTATCTTACGTTGTTTTAGTTTGTAAATGAACTCTGTAGAAATAATATAATTAAAAACTAAAGGGGGAATGCTAGAATTCAGATGTTAAAGAGTTTAGCCTTTACTGATAGGTCTAAGTGATTAAAACCTATGAATAGAGTTTATTAAATCCGTCACTGAAGAGTTACAGATTTCATCACTTAAACCTATCAATAGAGTTTAGCCTTAATTGATTGGCTGAAGTGAAGAATGCATGTGGAAAGCTGTTATATTCCAAATAGTGAAGCTTTTGAATAAAGACTCCTCTCCTTTATCACCAAACCTTTGCCTCTGTAATTTTGCTTAGAGGGCGGTGGTGGGCAGCAGGACCCCATTTGCTGTTCGGTAACAGAAGCATTTTCTGAGCTCCAGGGCTGACTTGTACACTTACTAGTGCTAGGATGTGGAAGGTATTATGTATTCCTGCATCAGATGTTTGTGGGTTTTTTTTTCCCAACCTTTTAAATGCAAACAAAATTACAGTTGCTCAAGCTTTTTATGAGGTGTAAATGAATCAACATTATTCAAAGCATATTAGACAATGAGTAAGGAGATTCACACTCATTCGAGATGTGAGCTAAACTTAGACCTAAAACACACATTTATTCTGTTGTTGTGGCTTTAAATAGTCTTGTCACATAATTTATAGCACTGACATCTCTGTTCCTATCTCTTAGAGCAGAGTTTTGAAGCCGAATCCCAGCAGTCACCCTCTGGAGCTTCTCCACTGGAGATCTGTCTTTAGAAAAGGAGTTTCCATGGAAGGAAGACCTCTTCCATGTGTACTCTGAGGGAACGAGGGAACCTGTGTCAGAAACTGGCTCCCCAGGTGCCTGGCCCAGAGCCTCCTCAGCTCTAAGAGCAAGTGAGAAGGTAGTGAGCTTCCACTTCTTAAATACAAGTTGCATTGCGAAGGGTGTGAAGCCCCAGAAGATGTAGATTGTTACCAAGTTAAAATCATAACCTTCTCCAGCAATCTCCCAACGGCCTTACTTTTTTCTTTTTCCTTTTATATTTTATTACTAATGTTCGAGTACAGTTGTCCCCATTTTCGCACCACCAACTGCCTTTCCTAGGCACCAGGGAGCAGCCAACATGTGACCATGAACCAAGAGGACAGTAGGGGGCGGCCAGGGCTCTGCAGCCAGGCAGCTGCGCTTCTTAACTTCCTATTTTCTCTTACCTCCTTTTGTGACTATTTTAATAAGAAACAATTATGCGTGTTTCTCATTTAAAAGTCAAAGTATGTGTATGTGTGTGTAAAACAGTTAAAAGAGAAAGAGCTATAAAATCACTATATTTGTATTTTATTAAAATTGGCAATCATATATTGAAATTAGTCTAAAAACCTATTCAATATCAAAATAATTAAACATTTTACTCTGTAGTATACTTTAAATATACTTAAATATACATATATAAACTTACAGATAAATTTATATATTATTTTAGTTATATAATTAAATTATGAGTATATATATACATCCTTTATAGGAAGATATACTATGTTAATATGGATTAAAAATTAGAACAGCTAGCCCTAGCTAATGTGGCTCAGTGGATTGACTGCTGGCCTGTGAACCAAAGGGTTGCTGGTTCGAGTCCCAGTCAGGGCATGTGCTTGGGTTGTGGGCATGAGAGGCAACCACACATTGATGTTTCTCTCCCTCTCTTTGTCCCTCCCCTCCCCTCCCCTCTCTAAGAATAAATAAATAAATAAATAAATAAATTAAATCTTAAAAAAATTAAAATGGCTCTATTAATGTAATAATAGATTTGAGGCCAAAAATATCTTCATAAAAGAAGAGGGTCAATTCATAATGATTAAAGTGTCAGTTCTTCAAGAGGGCAAAACAGTCTTAAACTTCAAAACAATAACTGATGCAACTGCAATGAGAATAGACAAGTACACAGTTATAGCCAGAGATTTCAACACCTACCCATCAGTAACTGATGGAAAAATTAGATATAAAATCAATAGGAATAGGAAAGACTACAATACTATCTATCAACTTTGCATAATTGAATTTCTAGAATATTCCATTCAATAACAAATTTTAATCACATAGATACAGAATGTTTAATAATATAATCACAATTGTAATCAACAGACTAAACTCTTCAATTTATTTAACATCTTAGCCAGAAAAGACAAATAAATAAATAATTGGAGAGGATTAAACAAAACTATACTTAGAACTATAGTTTTAGATATGAAGGCTGTCTACATAAAAAAGTAAAAAGCATCTGCAGACATACAGTAATATCTGAATTAAAGGAGAGTTTAGCAAATTGGCTGAATAACAAAATCAGTAAATATACATCGAATATACTCCTATATATAAGCAACCATCTGAAATTTAATTTAAAAGAAGCTGCCATTTACAATAGCCATTAGAAACCTCTACAGAAAATATCATAAAGCTTCATTAAAAAGACATTTCAGAGGACCCAAATCATTTGAGCAATAAATATATCAAACATAGAAAGACTCACTGTCAGAAGTTGATTTTTCCCAAACTTCAGCTGTAATTCAACCCAAGTCCACAAAGTCCTGGCAACTTTCGTGGGCAGAAAAGACAGATTCTGAGATTGATAAGAAAAAAACAAAGAGTTTGGAAGTATTCACTTTGGGGAAAAATAATAAAAATACAAGGATGTCTTTGCCCTGCTAGATATTAGGACTTATAGTAATAATAATTAACAATACAATAATATAATGAATAATAATTAATATAACAATATTATATTAGAAAAAATAAAAAATAAAAAATAAAAAAACAATATTATATTAATAGAGTGAAATTTTGGTTTATAAAATAACAATTTCACCTGAAACAACATAAAGAGTTGGGAAGTAGTACCACAAAACTATATGGAAACTTGGTAAATGAAAGTGACAACCCTACAAATAAACACATATTATCAGAACAATTGTTTATTTGTGTCAGAAAAGTATATTTGGATCCCGACTCGCATCTCCATAAAAACATATAAAAATAAGTTCCACAGGGATTACCAACTAAAATATGGAATACAAAATTTTCAACTACTCATGAGAAAATATAGGAGAATGGCAATATAATGTATAATTTCATTAAAAAGACACAGTTGCCTTAGTGTGGCTCAGTTCGTTGGATCACTGTTCCGTATACTAAAAGGTTGTAGGTTTGAGCACTGGTCGGGTTGCATGCAGGAGGAAACAGATAAATGTTTCTCTCACATTGATGTCTCTCTCTCTGAAATCAATAAGCATATCCTTGGGTAAGGTTTAAAAAAAAATAAAAGAGACACTGAAAAATAACATAAAAGAAAAGATTAAATTTTTAAATTTCTGTTTGTTAAAAAATAAAAAGACAGCCTGAAAGAAAATATTTTTAATGCACTAAACGAAAGTTTAGCATTGAGTCTATCAAATAATTTCAAAAATAAGATTTTTTAAAAAGCATAATGGATTTTCAAAAATGACAGAGTTGGTAGGTGGAAGCTACACTCACCTCCTCCCATCACTACATCAAAATTACAACTAACTTATAGAAAATCAACTTGGGTAATCATCTGAAGACAAGCTGAACCGAAGTCATGCAGCTAAGGATATACAGAAGAAGCCACATCAGCACTGGTAGGGACAGATATGCAGAACAGGCTGGCCCCACACCCATGTGCAGTTGTTGAGAAGCTGCAGAAGTCCCACTGCTTGAGGAGCGAGGGGTCTCAACCCTGTGCCAGGTTGCCAGCCCAGAGACCAGTGGCAGAAAGAGGAGGCTGGATAACATCTAGCTGTGAAAATCAATGGAAATTCCGTCATTCATCCTCTGAGGGGAGATGAAAAGCTTCTGGAAAGTCAGGCATCCTTTTAAAGGGAAATACACAAAAATCTCACTCCCAAGCACTCACTTTGCACTTCAGCAGAGGGAGGGCAGATCATGATGGATTGGAGTCATATAGGAGGAGACTGAGTTGTGTGGCTTTGCAGAGAAGGCTGGGGGGATAGCTGCCAGTGACCCTGTATTGAGACCCTCTCCTGAATGACCCACAGATGCCATCTTTCCTGAGTCCAACACTGTCCCATAATGCATTAGCCTGTGAAGCTACGCTAGCCCCACCCTCATGAATCCCAGAGCCACCGCCCTACTGAACTCGCACGTGGTTGTAGTTCTGCCAGGAGCAAGCAACCTGGTCCACCAATGCAGTTTTTTTAAAACTCTTGAGGAATTCAGGGAGGTTTGGGGGTTCCAGAGACACACAGGGAAGATGAACTTGTATGTCAATGATAGGGGAACTCAGAGTTAAAGAATTTAGCTTCAATTATAGTTGATAGGCTTAAGTGACTAATGCCTGTGGAAAGCTGTTACTCTAGGAACTGGAATGGATGACCTAAATCACTCCAGGAGGTCAACAAACTATTCAGCCTTTGTGTCCCAGGGTTTCTGCAAGTGATTGAGATGGTATCTAAGCCATGTGCTCCTGGGGTGGAACATGTGATGCAGATAAAGAATTGTTGATCAGCAGGTAAAGAAATACTAGGAAAATCACCACTGGACTGCAACTCTTTTTTTTTTTTTTTAAGAAGTGTACTTCTTTATTTTTACATTTTTTTAAAAGTATATTTTATTGATTATGCTATTACAGTTGTCCCATTTTTTTATTCCCTTTATCCCCCTCCACCCTGCATTCCTTCCTCCAGCTTTCTCCCACTTAGGTCATGTCCATGGGTCATACATATAAGCTCTTTGGCTTCTCTATTTTCTATACTATTCTTAACCTTCCCTCTTATTTTGTGCTTACCAATTATGCCTCTTATTCCCTGTATCTTTCCCCCCATTCTTCCCCTCCACTTCCCTGCTGATAACTCTCCATATAATCTCCATTTCTGTGATTCTTTTCCTCTTCTAGTTGTTTGCTTAATTTGTTTTTGTATTTTTTTTAGATTCGGTTGTTGATAGTTGTGTTTTTTGTCATTTTACTATTCACAGTTTTGATCTTCTTCTTTTTCTTAGATGAGTCCCTTTAACATTTCATATAACAAGAGCTTGGTGATGATGAACTCCTTTAACTTGACCTTATCTGGGAAGCACTTTATCTGCCCTTTCATTCTAAATGATAGATTTGCTGGATAGAGTCATCTTGGATGTAGGTCCTTGCTTTTCATGACTTTGAATACTTCTTTCCAGCCCCTTCTTGCCTGTAACCTTTTTTTTTTTTTTTTGAGAAATCAAGTGATAATCTTATGGGAACTCCTTTGTAGGTAACTGTCCCCTTTTCTCTTGCTGCTTTTAAGATTCTCTCCTTATCTTTAATCTTGGGTAATGTAATTATGATGTGTCTTGGTGTGTTTCTTTTTGGATCCAACTTCTTTGGGACTCTCAGAGCTTTCTGGACTTGCATGTCTATTTCCTTTGCCAGATTTGGAAATTTTCCTTCATTATTTTTTCAAATAAGTTTTCAATGTCTTGGTCTTCCTCTTCTACTTCTGGCACCTCTATGATTTGGATGTTGGACTATTTAAGGTTGTCCCAGAGGTTCCTAAGTCTCTCCAAATTTTTTTTGAGTTTTTGTTTCTTCATTCTGTTCCAGTAGGATGCTTATTTCTTCCTTTTTGTTTCCCCAATTGTTGATTTGAGTCCCAGTTTCCTTCCCTTCACTGTTGGTTCCCTGTATATATCTTTTTCACTGTGTATAACCTTTACCTCTTCCTTTATTTTGTGACCACACACAATAATTTCTGTAAGCATCCTGATTACCAGTGTTTTGAACTCTGCATCAGATAGGTTGGCTATGTCCTATAGCTTAGTTCTTTTTCTGGAGTTTTGACCTGTTCTTTCATTTGGGCCATATTTCTTTGTCTCTTGACTGCAACTCTTAAGTGATTACCTTTTTTCAAACCCCTTATCTACATTTTCCTTCTTCCTATAAAAAATTGACTTGAGATAAAATGTTAAGATAGTTTTTGCAGTTACATAACCCACCGTCTTCTCAGGTCACTGGCATCTGAATAAAGTGCCCATAAAGAGTCTACCCTGGTCTCTACTTATTGGTTCTGGTAGTGACAGGTAGCATAAACACTGACTTTTCTGGTTTCAGCTTTAGAACAAGGGCCGCTTTCTCACATGTCCAATGAATGCCATAGGTCCTAGGCTTAGCCCTCCCTCCACAGGGCCAATTCTTAATCTGCTTTAAGCTTATGATTTCTACTGGCTTCATCCTGATGATTCCCTGAGACCTCACCCAACCACAAATGTCTGTGGGCCCCAGTCAGGTGGTAGCTGTATTTGAATCTGTATTAAGCTGGTTTAACCCGTTTGCCCTTACCTGATGACTTCTTGTGAACCTCCCTATCTCAACTCACATATTTCCTGCAGGTCTTTCAGTGGCTGAGCTTAATGAGCAGCCAGTTGGTGGCATATCTCAGTAGTATGCCTTGGGTCTTTTGCTAACCTGCTTCAAGACAAATACTGTGGCAGCCAACCTAGGTATGCAGCTTGGCCTCTCCCACATTCACCCAGCCCAGGCAGAATAGGCAGCTACCAACTGTGAATTATTCTGTAGCCCCTAACAAGTAGCCCAGTGCTGGTCACAAACAGAATCTGTCGTTGACTTGTACTGAAGTCTCTCCAAAGAGGCCCCAGATCCAAACACTGAGTGAATGGTTTCTGAACACAAGAGAGTATGACCCAATTAGTTTCACAAGTGGAACACACAAGGAGAAGTTTCGGGAGGCACCAGAACCCAGTGGGGCAAGTTCTGCTACGTAGGAGCAATCCCTACACAGCAGCTCAGATGCTGTGGTTATTGCCAAACTCCCCTCTGCCAGCCAGCCCGAGTGTCAGCCCTCTCCCCCAAAGATGGACCAATAGCAGTCAAGGCTCAACTACAACAGCAGGGCACACATAACTCACACAGGGGCCCTCTGGAGCAACCAGCTCAGGTGACCAAAGAGACGATGCCACTGGACCCCTCAGGACACCTACTGCATTAGGTATATAGGCCACCCTACCAAGACTGGAAGACATAGAAGATCTACCTAATACATTGAAACAAACACAGAGAGGCTGCCAAAATGCAGGTGGGGTTAAGAAACGTGAAATAAAAATGCCCCAAATGAAATAACAGGTGAAAACTCCAGAAAAAATAAATAAATAAAATGGAGGCAAGCCCTGGCTGGTGTGGCTCAGTGGATTGAATGCTGGCCTGTGAATCAAAGAGTTGCTGGTTCAATTCCCAGTCAGGGCACATGCCTGGGTTGCAGGCCAGGTCCCCAGTGAGGGCCATGTGAGGAGCAACCATACATTGCTATTTCTCTCCCTCTTTGTCTCCCTCCCTTCTCTTCTCTCTAATAATAAATAAATAAATAAAAATCTTAAAAAAAAAGGCCAGTAACATTTAAAAAAAAAAAAGAAGAAGAAAGAATGAAAAGGAAAACATAAATATAAAGAATAAAATTGCAATAACTATGTATCTAAAGTAATCACTTTATTATTATTTATAGGAGAAAGTTTACTTAGAAAGTCACAAAGGTAGATGAGTGAGCTGTAGAAGAAATGGGCTCAGAAAACATTATGGAGACAAAAGCAGGGCCCTTGGAGCTCAGGAGAAAGGTAAAGGAAGCTCTCCTGGGGCAAAGAAGAGGGAGAGGAGAAAGGCATAGGCATGCTCCTGGAAGGGAGAGCTGCTGGGTTGGCTGTTCTAAGGGCTTTTAAGGGTGAGCATTTTAGGGGAGGTCCCAGGGGAGGATCTCAATAGAACATTCATCAGTTTTTCAGATGAGTCCTTTAAGTGTTGTGATCTCTACTGATTGGTTGTCGCCAGGGCAGGCGGTCATTAGTCAATGCCAAAGTGTCCATCAGTGGATGAGTGGATAAAACAGCTATGGGACATTTACACAATGGAATACTACTCAGCCATAAAAGTGAAGAAAGTTTTACCCTTTGCAACAGCATAGATGGACCTGGATAATGTATGCTAAGTGAAATAAATCAGTCAGAGAAAGAGAAATACTATACAATTTCACTCATATGTGGAATCTAATGAACAAACTGAACTAACAAGGAAAATGGGGCAGACTCATAGATAGAGAGCAGGAGAGCAGGCTGACAGCTCAGGGGTGGTGTAGGGCTAGGGAATGGAGAAACTGAGCAACAGAAAAAAAATGAATGATCACTTTAAATGTAAATTGTTTAAATGCTCTATTCAAAAGACTAGGGTAACTGAATGGATAAGAAAACAAAACCCATTTATATGCTATTTATAGGAGACCCACCTCAGAACAAAAGATACATACAAACTGAAAGTAAGGAATAGAAAAAGATATTTTATATAAATATAAATGAAAAAAAAAA